>JANHGN010017405.1:71682-133573 GCA_024605025.1 Megaceryle maxima
TTCCACCAAACAGGTGTTTGCTTTTTTGTTTGGTTTTTTTTTTTTTTTTTTTTTGGGTTTTTTTTGCGCGCCCCTTTTTTTTTTTTTTTTTTTTTTTTTTCTCCGAGGGAGACAATCGCTTCCAGACATTCACGGGAATGGAGCCGCGTATCGCGGCGCGGCTGAAAGTTGTGGGGGCTCCGGGACGGTGGGAGCCCCCAGCGAGCCCCGGCCCCACGGGCCCGACACCCTTCCGCGCCCCGGGGCGGCTCTGCGGCACGCTCGCTCGGTTCCTGTGCGGCAGCCGCCCCGCGACTCTTTGCCGCTGCTGACTTAGAATCTTTTCCACCCTCGGCGCTGCTTAGCTCCGAGAAACCCTTTCCCCGAGTTTTGAGCGTGCTTTTAGCTGTGTCTCGGAATTATCTTCAGAAGTGGGGGCAAGCGCGGTAACAGTGCCGGAGACGCGCCCCTTCTCTTCACCGAGGTGTCGGGTCTCGCCGAGTTTTTCCCAAGCCGACGCGATCAGCCCTTCCGGAGTTACCTGGTGCCCTTTACTTGCCCGTGGAACCGGCTCCCTGAGCCGAACCGCAGAAGCCTGTCAAGGGCAAATCCAAATTAAGCGGCGGTTGCATTGGTACAAACGCTGCTTTCGCTCGGTGAATTTACATCGGACGAGTCCGAGAGGTTTCCCAAACCAAGCGCTTCAACTGGGGAACCTAAAGCAGGAGTTTAGAACGTCAGGAGTATTTTAAAACTCCCCTACTTGTTAAGATACGCTGCAAAGGAGAAAGTTAGTTGGGGGGAGAGAATTCTGCCCCTGGCAGCTCTTCCTCTTGCCGGAGCCGGTGAAGCTGCCGGGCGCGGGGTCGTGCCGCCCGCAGCGCTGCCCGGCTGTCACAAAGCACTGCCCTTCCCACCCCCGCCTTGCGGGCACGACGCGGGGAGCGCCCCAAGGAGCAGCCCCCGCCGGGGCGGGAGGGGAAGGCTCCCTTCATTTATCCCTGAAGTGCAAAATTCTGGTGGCAGCTGTTTGGGGCGAGGAGAGTGCATCTCCCGTGACCTGCGCCGCTGCCCTCTGACCCGCTATGAATCCCGAGGAGCGGGGCTCCCCGGGGGCCACGGCACACGAGTCCCCATTGTTCCCAAAGCCGGCACGGTCCCGCCGTGCGCGCCCGGCTCCGCACCGGGGGGTGTCTTAAGAGACTAGGCTACAACTGAATGAGCATCTGGGATGGATTCGACCGGACTCCCTTTAACGCCTTGCAGGGACAGACTCGGCTTTATCAGTAGGAGCGAGGGACTTTGGTTATTAGGGAACATTTTCTCCTTACGAATACGTCGGCCAAGGTTAGATGGAGTGGGAATTCCGCCCCCTCCCCTTCCGTCCCTGCCCCGGGCTTAAGAATAAACGCAGAAACGGTCAGAGTGGCATTGCCAAAAATGATCTTAGTACAAAGAGAGGGCTTTTATTCGAGGAAATGTACCCACGCCTATTGCGAAATGGTCAAAAAAAAAAAAAAAAAAAAAAAAAATCACTGTAATATACCTTAACATCGCCTGTACATTTACATCGTATATTCTTGTTTTCTCACTTGTATTTTTTTTCCCTGCTTTGAATATCTTATCCTGTTTGGTTGGATTATTGTTGTTTCTTGATTTGGTTTGGTTTTGTTTTTTATACTGAGAAACGGCATCTCAAAGATACTAAGATCATCTCTTGAAAGGTTGGCCTCCATTCTGTAACACCATCCAACTGCTGTTGCTTTTCTGTAACGTTTCAATAACGCCAGCCTCGCCTTTTTGCTAACCTAGCGAAGTCACTTACTGCATATTTATCAATCTGGGGAGGTGGGTTAGCACGGTAAATTTCCTTGAGCAAAGATTGTGTGAGATGTATTAGTTCATCCAGGACCATGTCTGTCACTTATGTAGACACAATAATTCGGAGTCCTGGCTTTGCCCTCAGTCGTGCTGAATTAAGGATACATTTTTAGGAAAGTTTTATGAGAAGGTTTTAATTTGCGATTTTTGTGAGTGGAGATAACGGTATGAAACTCCATTAAAATATTCTGCCATTGAATAGAAAGGTGGCTTTTTGAAATGCAGCTGAACGTGGATGGAAGGAGTTAGGATTTATTCCGAAATGGAAATTGTATTTCTATCCCGTTTAAAAAAAAAAAAAAAAAAACAAACCAAAACCCATAATAAAACAGGTTAAAGAGAGGAGCTGCACATAATGAGTCAAGGAAATCCTTGCGCTGTCCCTTTAACTACCGAACATCTGATTCCCTCATCTGGCAGATGGTCTCTGAGCACAGATTTGCATTCATTGTCTTGAAATCTGTTTTCGCGTTGGTGTTATATAGATTTCAGAAGCAGATCTATACACGGATCAGAATACAAAAGGGCCGGGAGGAAAATTATCATCAAGACAGAGTGGTTTAAAACAAATTAAAATAAATGCAAACGCAGGTACCGTCCCGGTTCACAGTGGGCTGGGCTGGGGAGAGCTCCAACTTCCTTCATCGGGAAATTTTGCCTACATACGATGTTACAAAAAGTTGTAAGGTTAGACCTGACAGCTCGCGTAGGGTGAAAACTTTAGGTGGATGCGTTGCCGTCTTTCTCTTCGGCTCCGTACTGGTGCAGTCAGTCTCTCCACACAAAGCCCCCGCAGGCATTGCGACCGCGACTCAGTTCGTTCCCTCTAAGCACTTTATTTTTATTTTTCTTTTTTAAATACCGCGCCGGAAAGCAAACCAGCCAACTACCTGTACGATTGCGGTATTATCACACTACGGGACGTTTAAGACAGATTGCTGCTTCTGGCACAGTTTAATTGTTAGGCGGCAGGACCGTTTGCTGTGGGGCTGACAGGCGGTCACATGAACTCAGGAGTTCGCCGGCCCGGGCTCCCGGGGCCAGGGGCGAGCGCGGCGCGGGGCGGCCGCCGGGCGCCTCTCTCCCTTCTCCCGCCGGCTACCGCCGGCCTGGCCCCGCCCCTCGCCCCGCGGGTGACTGGAGCCGGCAGCGAGGCGAGCGCGCAGCGGCTGCAGGACAGCCCTCAATCCTCCAATCAGCGGCGGCCATGCAAATGAGAGCGCCTTATTTGGGAGCAGGCTCCTCCCCCTCCGCTATGTCGGCTCCCGCCGCTGTAACCCATTCATGGTGACCGCTCGGGGAGGGACCGGCGCTTCCCGGGCGTGGGGCGGAATCACACTCTCTTTAGCTCCATTTCTCCCTTTCTTTTGCAATTTATCCCGCTCCCTTTTTTTTTTTTTTTTTTTTTTTGGTTGTTTTTGTTATGTTTTGATTTTTTTTTTCCTTCCCCTGGATTAGGCAGCAATCAATCCTTCTCCCTGTGTCTGTCGAGAAACAGGTGATCCTTGTTAACAGCGATCAGTTTCTGGATGCAGTTTCCTCTCCTGCGTTTGAAGGATGATACCAGGCACGACTGAATCAGCATAACTTTTACTTTGCAAGAGGAGAAACTTTTACCTATTTGAAGGCATTAAAAACACGTAGCATTTAAAAGCAGAAGAAGTTGGGTTTAAAGCTGAACTTCTCCACTTTCCTGGGATTTGTGTGTGTCTTTCAAAGGCTGCGTCTTTTTTTTTCTTTTTTTCTTTTTCTTTTTTTTTTTTTCCCCTTTTCTCCTCCCTTATCTCCCAAAAGGAAACTGTTGCTAGTTGGAATAGACTTTTTAAATGTTTGGGATTCAAGATACTTTAGGAAGAGGACCAATTCTGAAAGATAAAACTCTAGGTTCTGAAATGGATTCCGTCAGGTCCTGGGTCAGAAACGTTGGGGTTGTGGATGCAAACGTAGCAGCACAAAGGTAACCGTGACTATTTCTTCCCCACTCTCCCCCCGCTTTTAAAAAATCTTTGTAAGGAAGCATTTTCTTTACTTCTTGTTGTTTGCATTTGATATTAAATTCATTTTCTTCCTTTCTGTCCTCCCGGTCTCCTCTACTTAGTGAAAAATCAAGGTAGTACAGCTAGACACAGGGAGAAGCGCTCCAAAACCGGAGAGTATCAGGAGTCCTAAAATCCAGTGCAGGGATTAGATGACAGAGATCTCGGATAATTCTTTTTTCTGCCCAAGGGAGGTGTGTGGAGGGATGGGGTGGTTGTACCTAGCAATACAGACTACTCCTTCCCGCTTTCTGGGTCAGAGAGTCGAATAGGAGTGGACCCAGTTAGAATTAAATGTAGATTTTCCCCCCCCGCCCATCTTGTTTTACTTAATTCAAGAGGCTCTGTAGCTACCGTAGGAATCGGCGACACTTTAACCCGTGGGTTGAAGGCGGCTGGAGGAGCAGAACGGGCAGGCAGCGAGCAAAGCGTTGTTCTGAGTGAGAAGGGGAGTTTGCGGGAGGAAGACGCGCTCTGAGCTCGGCAGAGCCGCGGCGGCACCGCGGAGCCCGCAGCCTGGAGGCTTCCCGCACAGCCCACCCTCAGACCTCCCGTTTGCTTGCGGGTAGCACCTGCCCGAGAGTAGGAGAGATATCTCTGCTGAGCTGCAGTGCCAGTCAACACAGTCGTCTGTTTGGGTTTTGCTTGTTTGGGCAGGTTAACTCCCCCTTCCACTTTTTCCTCTTCCCAGCAAAGTCGGCACAGGACCGCTATCCTATCCTAGTCTCTTCCCGTTAAGGATAAGACGATGAAAAACGCTTTTAGGTGTTGGATGTTTTTTGGTTGTTCCCCCCCCCCCCCCCCCCCCCCCCCCAACCGAAAGGCGAAAAATAAATTTCCTTAAACTCTAGGCCTTTATTAGTGCTGGAATTGAGTTGTTTTGCTGAAGATGATGGTATCATGACAAGGGGAAGGAGAGAAGGAGAAGAGGTAAGGATGCGGGCTACTGTACTCCAAAACTGTGCTTCTTTTGTCCTGAAAGTCTTAAACAGAGAACAAAATTAAGTCTGTGGGCTGCAGCAGGGTATTTTGATGCGCAAGTGCTCAGGGTCTGGTCCATGGATGCAGTACACTGTCACTGTCTTGTCACATAGTAATGTGAGCGGACAACCCATTTTTTGGCCACATTTTCTCAGAACAGTTGTTTTCTTAAATGAAATTCATTAAAAGTGAGTGGGTTGCCAGGAGTTGTCTTCCTCTGGCAAACACGAGCCATACGCGTGGAAAGCCATCAGCGCATCTGTATCCCCTTTGACCCTCACCAGTTACTAAACCAGTGTAGCTTCTCCAGGCTATCTTATCTTTTCATTTTGATTTAAGCCTGTAATGTCACTGACATATGTCTACATATCATGTTACATGAATGAAAGCATTTTTAGAAGTTGTTTTGCTGTGGTTGAGTCAGTGCCCATGTTCAGCGGAACAGTTTGTTCATCTCTAGGTTTGTGCCTCTAAGTCATGCACTTGACTGCAACCTTAATGATATCTTTGGTTTGGTCTCAGATGTAAGTCTGCTGAAACTAAAAATTCCTACTATGAGCAGTCCCAAAGCTTTTAAAATGTTTTAATTTTAATTATTTAGGAAGTGATGAAAAGTATCTACATCAGAAACCGAACTTCCACAAGTATGTACTGGAGACTGGAAAAAAAGCCTGAATTAGAGAGTTTTTGAGAGAGACAAACAAGTTTGCTGTGCATTGCTTCTGTTTTATTGGTCTCCCTCATGAAAATGCAGAAGCTTACTGTATCTCCTGTTAGAGTGAAGCATATCTGCATTCATTCTAGCCTGCCAGATGAGAGGTTGCTGCAGGATGGCTCGTCCTTTATCAGAGGGGCTGTGTGTAGGGATGGAGGAAACCTGTTATCTCCATGTGGGGAGGAATGGATGAAGAAGCTTCAGGGAGGGAGGAAACTGTGCACCTATAAGTTGCACGTAGATAATGGAGATAAAAATCTGCATTCAGGTGGAGATGTGAGGAGCGTCAGTTAAACTTGGTGCTTTTTGTTCCTTTTACTTGCCTTTCAAACTTGATAACTCTGCTTAGGCATCTGCAGGGAAGAGGGTGGCCTCTGAGAAAGATGTAACTGGG
Source organism: Megaceryle maxima (assembly GCA_024605025.1). Classification (NCBI taxonomy): domain Eukaryota; kingdom Metazoa; phylum Chordata; class Aves; order Coraciiformes; family Cerylidae; genus Megaceryle; species Megaceryle maxima. The sequence continues at coordinate 77,669 of JANHGN010017405.1, forward strand.
GCAAGCAATTACAGACTTGGGAAATGAAAATCTGCCAGTATGTAGTCAGCTTGAGCTGCTGGAGAGTGGCAAGCAGTGAGTAAGTGCCCTTTCTGTTCTGCTTTCCTTCCCCCCCATCCCCTTATCAGGCTGTGCAAACATCAAGATGGGAGAACCTCAGAAAATGTCCATGTTTCTGTCATTGCAAATCTCGTATAAGCCAATCGAAGTAAAATAGAAAAAAAACTCCAGAGCTGACTGAATCTTTCTGAAGACTGCCATGTTAAATGGTAGGCTGGCATGCCTGCTCATTTTGGAGTGTAAGTTTTCACTGTTCTAATTAAAACCAAAATAAATTAAAAAAATACCCCACTTTAATAAGATTTGTTGGGAGATATGACTTGACAGCTGTTTTAAGATGGTGTCTATCGCTTCATCTTGAATGCAGCACACAGAAGAGCTGAATATAAATAGTGCTGCACCCAGCCAACGTTTCACAAAAGCAGGCGCTCCAGAACATCAATGCATGATTCCAGTTTTCTCACTAGGCAGCTGGCTCCAATCAGAGTGGCAATTTGTTACCTATTAGTAAAGTCATCTTGCTGTACTATAGACAGAGCTTATTTGACTCTCCTTTAGAAATAACAGTTATTGCTAGCCTGTTTTATTGATAATGCAATATATGGTGGTAATAGCTGTGTAGTGGTTGGAGAACAGCTCTTTGTGATGTCTTTGATCCCTTGTCCTAATTGAGGCTATAAGGAAAAAAACTGATGCCAGATGGAAATTTGGGACAGGAAATGGAGTAACACCCACTTTATGCCAGGTCTGAATTTGTGGTGCTAGTCTATGTGAAATGCTATCAAGATGAAAATGATGAGGAAACTTCTGCTTTCATCTTTTCAAAACAGTTAAATATGAAATCTTGACTTGGGAGGGATGACTAATGGGCCACCTGAGAACTGACAAGTGTCTTATGAGAGAGTGTAATCCCTGTTTATTGCTTGGCATTTCCTGGAGTTGGCTTGCTACTTAAGATTGAATTTTTCTGAGCAAGGCCTGAATAGAAACTGATTGAATTGAGATTCTTCCTTACTGAGATAATTATTTATTTTTCTGAGGGATGCTGCATCTGGTATTTTGGAAGGAATATCTCAGCTTCCTTTACTCCAGCTCTTGAGAAACACTGAAATTGTTAATGCAGGCATGGTTAACATGACTTTGTGTATGACCTAATAAGAATGAGAAAATAGCTCAACATGGTTCATGAACAATTTCAAAGCCAAAGAGGAGTGACATAAATGGTTGGTAGAAAGTGGGCGTTGCTGTCCCAGATTACTGTGGCATTGAAAGAGCAGCAGTGTTTTTCTTGAGTGAGTGGGCAAGACAATTATGTTCACGGACTACTTTCCAAACCACCTAGCTTTTTATGGGGGAGTAAAAGCTGTATCCTCTTTGGTTTTGGTTCTGTGAAAGAACCAAAACCAAAGACTGATTAAAAATCTGTCTTAAGTTTGTAGTAAGGGTTTATTCTTGGGCTTCACTTACATATTTCCTTCCTCACACCAGGTTTATGACCAAGTTCTCAGCAGTGCTGGCCTCTTGCCAGAATTGAGATCTTATCTGTGCCATTACAGTTGCAAAGTGTATGTGACTGTCAGAGCACCTTAATTTCTATCTGAATCCTTTTGTGAGACCATGCTGTGTTTCTGTCTACTGAGTCCCTTTTTATTCTCTCAATTTCCATTTTAGGTTGATCCTCCCCTGTTGTATAATCTTTTCATATTCTCCTTAATTGATCAAGTTTTCAATTCCTTAAGGGATGGTATTTTCCTTAAGGTGGCCTCTAAATTTCTTTCCTATTTATGCTTGCTTGTGTTTTACTCCATATGCAAATTTTTTTTTAATGTTTTTTGTTTACTCCACTTGAAAGAATCTTTTTAAAGTGTACTCTGCAGTTATGTAATAGTTTGATTTCTCATGTAGTTTTGATACTTTTATTTGATATGCATTCTTCTTGATCAGTTTAGTTATTTTTGAAGTTGTCTACAGATTAGCTTGTTTTCCGTTGCTCAGTTTGAATTGACATCATGATCTTTCTATATTTCAGAGTCCCACTAGTTACACTACCATGTTTTCCTCAAAAGCTATCCTCAAAGACTAGACCAGAAAATCCTGTCCAGTCACTTCTAAGATCTTACTGTGTTGAATATTTAACTGTAAGATTAGTACTAGTCTTGCCCCTTTGTGGATTCAAATCAGCACTTCTGGTATTCACTTGAGTTGACATTAATTAGCTGGTAACTGAAAATGTATTTTGTTATTCATGCATGAGATGGCTCTGGGTTTGTCTAATCATTGCAGAAAATAAGTATGTTGCAATAGATTCCTTTTTGTTCAAAGGTCGGATTTTTTAGTTGAAAATGATAAGGTTTATGCTTGTTCTGTCTCTGTATCACTGAGTCCAGGTCTTTCAATTATTACAAAAGTTGACTTCTTGTACAGAATCCTACATCTGCTGAAATTGGGAAAAATTTTGCCACCTGTGGGAGATGAATTTTAGCCTGTTGCCTTTCTGTGATGCAGTCACCAATTGTAGTTCACCTTCATATTGCATATGACAAACATTCCTCTCTGTGTGCTTATCCCATTTAGGGACTTTGGCCCTGCTCTCTGGTTATAATTTGAAGTGTGTGTTCTGCTGTTCATTGTACACGTATACTATTACAGTCAAGTGTATATTTCTAAAATTATGAATTTCTACTATAGAATAAATGCCAACTTCCATTTTCTCTAAATTCTAGAATTTTCCCATTTACTTAGTTTCTATTAGTTCATGCTCTCTGCTCTTCTCCTGAATGCGAAGGAAAATACCCATTGTTCCTGAATTGGGATGAGACTGTTTATTGCAAAGTGTAGCAGAAAATTGTCATCGTTCTTAGGGCATATTCTTTGTTTACAGTAGCTTCCTCTGTCATCACCATGCTCTCATTTTGCCGTGTCCGAGCAACTTCTGTTTTTCTGCTGAACCTTCTGAATGCAGAGGCAGAAAATACAACATTCAAACACCGGTGCATAAAATTACAAGGTTTAGCAAACAATCCACTAGAGAGGCTTCAGGTTATATATTTACCTTAGCTCTACCTCCATTATTTCTGCACTTCCCTGCAACAGTAATAAAATGTGTTCACTGGGCTTTTTGTATGCAATAAGAATTTTAATTTACTCTAGAGGAAGAGCTAGTTCATAACTCAATAGAACTGACTGGGCTCATAAGTTATTTAGTTCAGCTCTTTGTGATAAAATCTGGACATGAAGTCATTTATTATGTTTTGTCTGCCCTCTCAGCCCCATAAGTTGACTCAGAGCTAAACAATTAAAGTGGCAAATTGATTTGTTTACAATGCAAATCTGAGCTAGATTGGAAATAATGCAAAAGGCATAACCAATTACATGTTTCATAGTGTAGGTTAGCCTGAAATGAAATAGATTTAACTGATCTCTGCTCAGGGATGCTGTGCAGTTACTGAGTCACAACTGCCTTGTAGTTCTCGGTGGCTGCAAAGGATCTGACACTGCTATTCTCAGAAGTGCTCAGGCACTCTCTGTGAGGAAAAAAAAAGACTTACTTTGCCTTTGTTTTTGCTGTTGTGGGTAACATAGAGAAGAATTTTCCACATATAATTTTGTGGGAGGGAATAAAAGAGAGCCTATGCCTGAGATAAATAGCCTACTTGTGTATGTATAAATTGGGAATTTTGTTTAGTTGGAGAAAAATGAAAGGGAGATAGTGATGTAAAAAATTAAGACCAATAGTACCAAGTAAATATAGTCTTATAAAACATTAAATGAAGAACTTAGGTTTTTTTCTTGCAGAGCTTTTGTGCAAAATCTGAAGAAAACAGTCTTAGAACTAAGTTGAACTAGTCAACAAAATTGTTCCTTAATAAATGTTTGTACCTCTTTGAGTCTAAGCTTCAAGAAGACATAGTGAAGGCTCCTCAGCACAACAGAGGGTGTGTTACAGAGTTTTCCTGCAACACAGTCTTGGAAGCCTTTGAGATAAAGCTGACTCTTATGTAACCTCTTTTCTTGCTTGTCTTTTCAATCGAGGCTTCCCCCACCTCACCAACAGGTCTGTCCTGCAGGGGATTTGCAATCAATTCTCAGTAGTCTGACCGGTTCCACATTTTCATACAAATATACGGTATTCAAACTTTTTTCCCTCTTGATACATATTTGTTGTCATCACGTAGAATACATGTGTAGAGGTAAAGGACAGTAACTCAACACTCTTTTTGTTCTATGCAGCTGAATTGTTTTTGTGAATGCAGGGCCACAATCAGTTCATGGTGACCAGATACTAGATCTGGTTTTAGCACTTCACACAGTGGCAAGCAAGGTCCATTTTATCAAAAGACAGCTATTTAACGTGTGCCTCACAGTTGTGAAAGCTTATGGCAGTGGTTGGAGGCTGTGCTTGCTTGCTGGGCTTTCAGAAACAGTGGTTGCAATTCTTAGGGAGGCAGCTTATTGAACACTGCAGTGTTTGAAAAAGCAAACATGAGTATATGAGTAGTCTTTCATTTTGAGTCAGGCACTAGAGAAAATTTGAACTGATACATAGATGCATATTTTTAGTACATGATAATGACCCAAGTTAATAGTTGGGAAGACTTAAACTATTTGCTCCCATATCATCATTGCCACTTGGCTCACCTTATAAAATAGTTTTGGAAAAAAATGTGTTGTCAGATGTAATGGATTCTATAACATGAAAAATTCAATGCAGCCTGAGGGAATCTACAACACTTGATTGCTATCATTTTGTGTGAAAGTGTGAATCAATTTAAAACAATTGTCTCCCTTTGTACTAGAATGACATATACTTTGATAGTAGTTCTGGATCTCCTATGCAAATAATGGTATGGGAGCATACATTAGAAATTTCTTTTTTGAACCATCTTCAAAGAAAAGTGGGATCAAAGTGTCAAGGGTGTAGATCAAAACCATCAAATGCTCACATATATAAATATATATTTATTTATGTATGTATTTTAATCAAGAGTTCAAAGGAAGATTCTAAACACTGTCTTCCTGATTTCATTAATGGCAAAGCAAACATTTTAAATCAGTGCTCAAGTGTCATCATGATGAGGACAGTGCCTGTAAGAACTGAAAGATGCTTCAGCTTATGTTAAAAAAATAAGACCTCTCTTCCTAAAATGATTAAAAAATTAAAACATCTCCCACTGGAAAAACTCTTACCCTAAATATGGAATCACTACCAAATCTGTTGATTGGAAGAATAGCTATTGCGGATGGAATAAGTTTTCTGTGCTGATTTTTTTTTTTCTGCTCTGTATAAACTTTTATGTTGAAAATTAAATAGATTGTATAGAAGGGCACAATTTCTATGACTACATTAGTTTGCCAGAATATGCAAATTTTGGCCTTTTTTTTTTTTGTTAACCCGGACTTTTAAAATATTGCTCTAATAGGAAGGGAGGATGAGTGAAAAGTTGTTGCTATCAAATTCTATTGGTTGTTTCTTTTGTACCTGATTATGTTGATATGATTGGAGAGACTTCTGTGGTGAATGCCTGAATTGAATGTACCAGAAAACTTTCATTGCTTTGGTATATTAATGGTGCACATCTCTAGTTTGCTTTCTGTATTTACAAAACAATTCATAGTTCTGTAGCTGTTTGTAATTCCTTCTGAGTTTATGTACCAAATTAATCACAGACAGCTTTCAGCAAATTCAGAAAAGTTCTACTTTTGGTGATAATAATCACCCATTTTCTTGGAAGCTTTTGTTCTGACTAATAGGATAGAATTAAAAATTATGTTTATTCACATAAACAATCATAAATTAAAAAACTGGCATCCTGGTCATTTTTTGCTTTCCAGCTTTTATGAAATGTTATTATTGGAACAAAGTATCTAAATATTATTGATAGTTTCATTACCAACAGTGGTTAATAATAGCATGCATTTGTATTACTTCTTCTTCTTCTAATGTTTTTCAAGATATTCAGGCTAGCTATTTTTATTGCTGTTCTAACCTGACATTTATTCATCCTTATTTCATTAGTAACCATGTTTAATGTACCAGCATATCAAATCCAGTCTAAATTTCAACATAATTGCAATGGGGATAGTTTTCATCAGGTTCTTCATTTACAATGAAGAAATATTTCCTATTTAGATTTGTATAAAATGACCAGGGATTTGGGGGATGTTGACCAGCTAGAAATTCTGATGTGATGAATTTGTTTTGCAGGTTTATAAACTTTGCTGCAATGTATCTGTCAATGTGTATCTGACTTAGAACCACCCTCAAAATATTCTTACTGTGTAAGATGTCATTAAATGAGCTATTAAATGCTGATGTGCAGCTGTTGGTATAGAAATAATTTAAAGCAGTGGTTAACGAATGTTTAAGAAAATTCGTTCTGCCCGGTTTGGCTTCACAGACTAGCGATGGTCAGAGGTTCCTGAAGATCACCATGCTGAACAGAGGCAGAATGGAAGAGCATCCATCTCTTCCTCTTCTTCTTTTGCTTGTGCATCCTCACTACTAAATATGCTGTTATGTTACATAGTGAGTCTTTATTGTGGTTTTATTGTGGTTTTAGATAGAAATGATTCAGAAAACTAAAACTTTCTGTGCAAGTAATAAAGAAGAGCTCCAAAATTTGTAGGTGGCTAACGTGAGAGAAAGACAGAAATAAATTATAGGCTTCATGGTGATTTAGGCAAGTATTTCTCATGGGGCAATGGGAACAAACTAGAACACAGGAAGTTCCACCAAAATATAGGGAAAAACTTCTTTGCTGAGGGTGACAGAGCCCTGGAACAGGCTGCCCGGAGAGGCTGTGGAGTCTCTAGAGACTTTCAAAACTCTCCTGGATGCATTCCTGTGCAACCTGCTCTAGGTGAACCTACTTTAGCTCAGGCATTGGACTAGATGGTCCCCAGAGGTCCCTTACAACCCTTTCCATTCTCTGTGATGCTGTGATTTTCTTCAGGATATATGTGAACATCTTATATGACAGAAAATCTCTTAACTCTCCATTTCTACTCTTGGTCACAGTCCGCCACTCGTGATACAGCTTTTTGCATAGTCATGTCCAAAATCAAGTCACTGATGTCTGTATTTAAGGAAATAATTTTCCCCTTCAAAAAACCCAACCCCCTAAATCAATTTTCTTATTACACCCCGCCCCTCCAGCCCTTCCTTTAATATAAGAATATAAATATTGATATAACATTATTATTTCTTTTATCTCTATTTCACGGTTATTTTTGTGTATAGGGTGCATTGTTGCAAACAGCTAAGTAGCCAAAAACCAGGTGTTGCTTGACCCTCCCTTTTCTCATGTTTCTAGGTAGTTGGTGCTGCTTCTCTTGTGCCAGCACTGGAATCCATTTAATCCTTTCATGAGATGTATCAGCTTGCAGGCTTTTTTCTGAGTTAATTTTCTGTTGTGCTCATAAGATGCTTTTGACTCATGAAGGAATCTAATGACTACTGAAGTTATTGCAAATTAAAAAGTGGAAGCATGATATTGGGAATGCGGGATTGAAGGGTGTAGGAACAGCACTTCTTCCTGGTGGTCACTCAGTTGGCTTATAACTCTCTTAAAAATACTGTCTGAAATGCTTGGGCAGGAATTAAGATGATGTTAAATGTCAGACAAGAAAAGCAAGACAGCTGCTGCCAAAGTACCTAAGAGTCTAAGTAGGTTCATGAGTCAGCAGATAGGTGTAGGCAAGGAAGTACAAAGTAAGATGATGCTGCCTGCTCTTAGTATGTCAGCAACCTCTCTATTGGCAAAAGTAAGTTTTAAGGAGAAGAGTGGGGCAACTTTGATCATTTTCAGAAAGCAACTCTCAACTTGATGGGGTACAAGGATAAAAGCAATAGAAATAATGGATCAGTTTTAGCTATAGAACTGTTAGAAATTAACTGGTTTTAAGTAACAAGTTTGGAATGTATTTTTTCCTCCATACTGCAGGGTAAACTGTATGTGCACATGCATTGTTGGGTCACTTTGCCATAAAACTATGCATAGAGACCCTCAAATCTCAATCTTGGAATCATAAAACAAATAAAAGGATGAAACAACCTCCAAGCGAAAGCAAACAAAGCCAGAATGGATCCCATGTGAATCCTGAACCTAGTATTTTCAACTATCTCACTATATTTAATACTAGTTACTAATTCAAATCTGAAAGTCTCCTGGTCATTGCATGTTTAAAGATCTTAAGACATTTCTAGCACTTATGTTCTGATATTCAGCTAGAATTAACTAGCTTATTACCACTGGGGTTCATTTCTCATAATTCAGTGTAGTTGTATTTGGAGTAAGGGTTCTAGGTTGTTAGGAAGAAACAGAAGAGCTGTTGCTCTGTGTAGTGTTACTGTATACCTGACATTAGATCATAGTGTCTCGGAGTTTACAAACTCCAAAGAAAGAGCAAAAGTCTAAACTAGAGATTTACTGCATATTTATTGCACAGTTATTGTTTTATATTTTGTTCTGTGGTTGTGGTACTTTATTTCTTTTTATCATCATCAATTTGTTTTTAATAACAGTGCTTTCTCATAAATGACAGTGCCACTTACTGATCTTTCTTGAATGACCTAAACAGCATTCCACTGATTCAGTGTGCCACTTCTTACTCATCTCTAAGTCAATAAAAGTAATACATTTAGGAAGAAATTTAGGAAGAGATGGTGATATTGCTGGAAGTCTGACAGCAGCCTTTGTAAAAAACTGTTATCATTTGTTTAGTGTGAACAAGTGGCGCTCAACCCAGCGTAGTTCCGCATTCAGATCAGTCTCATGTTGCCTGTTGATTTCAGTGCAAAGGGCAGTAAGATGTGCTTTGATGCCTTCTGTCCTCTGCTGCAGAAGTTAAGCATTCATTAAAGGGAAGTATCATTTGCTTGCACCCTTTCTGATCAGGTTGACTGGTATTCACCTCCTGTCAGAACTGTGAAGGAAATATGTCAGTGAAACAGGCAACTTTTTTGAACTTTGGTTTAGTTCTGATGGCTGGAGGCTGTGCTGCATGCATGTCCCACTCCTTGATAATAGCTCTTCTTTTGTAAAGCAACATCAGTCAGAGTCTCATGGATGTCTCCATGATGGTTTCGACTTTGTTTTTAACACATGGTGGATTTTACAGTTTCTTACAAGTTTTCTGAGTTAAGAATATCTCCTTTGTCAGATGAGAAGTTTGATAAAATGACAGTAAGTTGGAGTCCCCTACTTTAAAGCATTGTTGTATGGTCTAACAACATTCTTCTAGAGAAGCTGGCAGCTCATGGCATACAAAGGTGTATTCTTCGCTGGGTTAAAAACTGGCTGGCTGGCTGGGCCCAGAGAGTTGTAGTAAATGGAGTTAAATCCGTGTATATGAGGCACTTTGGGACATGCTCTAGTGGGATGGTGAGGTTTTTTTGTGGTTTTGTTCTGTTTTTTGTTTGGTTTTTTTGTTTGTTTGTTTGGTTTTTTTTTTTTTCTTGACAGTTGGACACGACGATCTTAGAGGTCTTTTCTAACTGTGACAATTCTGTGATTCTGTGAAAGAAAACTTATTCAAAAAGAAATGTTTTCCCTTCACAGTGAGGTGTACAATACCAGCAAGATAACCTGGGATAGGGGAAAAAAAAATTCTGAGAAGTCCACCATCTGTGTAATGAGCCCTTTTTCCATTCCAAACACTTTATCTGAGAATTATTAGTGTGCTTCTTTTCTTTACCTGAACACAGATAGCCAGAAGCTGAGGACTTGCCCTAGACAAGATCTTGTCATCTAGTGGCCATTGCTTCTACTTTTTAACATCTGTGCATGGGTTTGACACTCTAAAATTTTTGATCATATTCTTCTGTGATATGACCTCCCATCTATATTTTAACACCCACTGGATATGCATGTCCAGGGATATCTGATGTTCCTTTCATTGTTGTACTATCATTTGCTTAGTCAAGGAGTATGCAGGAATGTGTTTGTCAGTAAAACTAGAAACCTGTCAGACTCCTTTTCACGTGGGTTCATTAAAACATTAAGGTCAGCATTGTTTGTGTTTCAGTAGCTTCCAAAAGATGGCCTACAAGCTCTTTGTTTGTTTTCCCCCAGCCCAGTTTTTTTTTCGTTGCTGGTACCATTTTGGCATCTAAAATTGCTTTGCTGTGACAAGTTTCTTTTTCAGTGTGTCAGAAGGGTCTAATTGAGTTATTTTTCTGTCTGCTCTCAATTTGCAATAGAAAAGTTCATAAACAATATTTAAAATGTGAGTACAGAAAACAGGTATAAAGGATTTTACTTTTCTAAAATGTGTTTTTCCTTCAGAAAGGAAGAGTCAGCATGCAGACCTTTTACCTATTTATGCTTTTATGTGTAAATAAAATTGTTAGAAGAGCGTTTTAACTAAATAAGCTTAATGTGTTTCTGACAGGACCCATGGCAGACAGAGCTTTTTTTTAACCTGTTTATTCCTTTTCTGTATAGTGAGCACCCCAAATAAGGTATTAAGGCTTTTAAACTGTAAACCATGTTTTATTAGAATATAATCTGGAAAAACTAATCTCTAAACAGAGGAATCTTGAAGTCATGTGAAACAGACTAGAAGTAAAATGACTTTATGAACAGTTCTCTCCCTGTCAGTTCTCTTCTTGCAGGCAGGTTCTTGGCCCCCAAGCTTTGATTTTAGTCCCTGTGGGTTTTCTGTGTTTCTCTGGGCACTGATCCCTTGGGCAGCATGGCCTGTCTCAGCCATTTACCTGGGCTCTGCATGCTTCAGGCTCCTGGCTGATTACCTTCCTCTTTCCCACTTTCTCCCTCACTCTGCACTCTGCTCCTCCTTAACTTGCTCCTGTACTCCCTGGGAAAGGCTCCCTCTCCTCACGCACACGGTCTTGCCACTCTCAAGTCTTCTTGAGAGAAACATATGAATTAAGAACAAAAAAAATAGTATTTCATTGGATCATAGCTAGTGAATCATGCAGTTTAGGTGTAAATGCTGGTATAAAAGAATACCAGGTTGTTACCGGTAACTGCAAGGATAGTGGCAGGGTGACTGAGGTCTCTTGGGCTTAGCCATAAGAACTCCTCCCAGCCTTTCACTGACGTACACTGAAAGGGGGTGGCTAAGTTCTGGTACAAGCTGCCTAGAGCATTGGTACAATGGAGCCCTGTTTGTGGTTGCCACAGAGATTTTTTTTCATTCCTTGCATCAAAAGTTAGCAGCCTGGGGTGGATGCCACCCATATACTACTGTTTTTTGGTTTCCTTGTGGGTGACTGGAGAAAAACAATGGAGAAAGACTTCAAAGGGAATGCAGATGTCCTGTTCGCCACTAGCTTTGATGTGCACCCTGCCTTCCCATTGCTACCACTTTTCAGCTTTAACCTGGCACTGAAGGTTATTTCTCACTGCAAGCTACTGTCAGAATAGTGAAACTGGAATCTTTGATGTTAGTAATTTGGGTTTATTTTTGCATTTCCTTAGTTTTATAATGTATGCTTGAACTCAGACTCTTAAATGCTAACCATCCTTTTTATTAAAAAGAAAGTTCTAAAGCTTCTAGAGACAGATGAGGATACACTCAGAAGGGTGCCAGTTTTACAAGAATTTAGTAATGGAAAGCTGTAGAGGTGTTGCAATGTAACAGCCCCAAGAAACTCCTCAAAAGAGGAACACCGCAAGCTATAGTGTCATGGAGGCTGTGGCTGAACCTGAAAGTTCCATTATACTTTCCAAGACAGTAAAAGCAAATTGTTTTAAAGGCAGATACTGAGAAACAAATACAAGCGGTGAAAACTTAAAACATAGAAGGTCAAAATGCCAAACACTTAGTGGAAAGAGAACCTTTTTTTTGTAATGTAAGATTTGTTTCAAGATTGCATACTTCTGTCGCTTATTCACTCTTTCAAAGATACCATACTTGAACTATCCTTTGCTCTTTTCTTCTGTATTTCTTTTTCTGTGCTGTCTTTTATGCTTGGTAATCCTTAAGTGAACTCTATGCAGTACAAATGAATTATTTTCTTTTTCCCTTCACACCCTACCTCAGAAGCCATCAGAGTGGCATGTCATTTAACTTAAAATAAATGTGGTTTATAAATTAGAAAATGATCAGTCTGTGAAACACCGTTATTCTGTCTGTGTGATCATATTTTCCTCATACTCAATCTGTTGTGTTTTGTCTTGTGTATTTATATGTGCTTTTTATGTATTATATATTCTTTATATATGATTTTTGCCGTTACAGCTAAGTGGCTATAGGCTATGTACTGACTGGAGAGCCGTAGAGTTTCCGGATTTACCTGGGCTGTCCTTGGCTGAGAGAGTCTCAGTGCTTTTAGACTTTCATGGTCTACTCATACACAAATTTGGTTATATTTGGTCCTATTTTCATGAACAGTAATTGATGGGTATGATCCAAATTCTCTTTATTACTATGTTGAACCCTGTCATGCAGGGTGGAGAGACAGGAGCTTGACAAAAGTTCTGTTTCAAAAGGAGGGTGACGGTGCAAGTGGGGAGGCAAAAAAAAATTAAAAAAAGGTTAAATAAACAGCGGCTGTAAGTATATTTCTGATCGAGGTTACATGGTGATGTGATACTCCTAAATCTCACATTTGCTATGCAGAGGCTTTAGGAGCATCACCAGCCCCAGGATTGTTTTGTAACAAGTCCTATGACAGCAGAATCTGCTCTGGATAGGTAGGTGGGAAGGAGACTGAGCCAGCAACAAAAAGATAAAATGGGAAGTGGAAACAGACCACTTTCTTTTCCAGTTGTCTAAACTAGTTATTCTGTGGTTGTTAAAGACTGCTGGAGTTCAGTTCTTGCTCCCAAAGTCAGCTATGTGTCAGTTAGGAACAGTTAAGGTACAAGACCAGAGCCACTGCTGCTTCAGTAGCTTGACTTTTGGAGAGAATCAGCTGAACTCATGGGACTTTAGCATTGCCCATCGTGTTTAATTTAAATGACCTTGGGGTCTTTTCCTTTGTTAGCTGATTGTATATTGCTTTTAATATACCCATAGCTAAGTCATTTCAAGGAATAAACTTTTACATGTGCTTTCACTGCTTAGAAAGCTACATACCTTTTTAACTGCAGGAATGGGAACATTTGTCATTACACTAATATAAAAATTGTGCTGAAAACAATTAACATTAATTTTACCACTACCCACAAAGTCCCTTTTTAGTTGAATATAACAGTATAAATTGGGTTAATCTAGTAGAAACTGATGGAATTAATTACCTTCCTATGGTAGCTATGAGACACAGTTCAGTGTCTTTTCATCCAAAATTAAGGCTGCTAGTTAGAAATTCAGATGTTCTGTGTGAAAGAAGTTTGGCTGATTATTGATACATAAGGGCTATGTTTGTGTGGCTAAACTATCTTACGCAGAAAGCAGGGAGAGAACTTAGAAATGGAGAAGGAATATTTTGTGCAACCTGAGCAGATGCAGGTTTTGTTCTTCCAAGGCACATTTTTGGAACAGGATGAATGAAGGAGTTCTGGTAGTGTGAGAGGTAATTGTCTCAGTTCACTTTTCCTGTGTTTAAAGAAGCAGAATTTGATAAGTTGTAAACATGTGTTTTGTACCAGAACTCTAATTCAAACATCACTCTCTGCTTCTGACTGATATAAACCACAGGACCCCAATTTTTGGATTTGAGTCCATAGGAGTTATAACTGTGCATAGGATTGGCTTTGTAGAAGTTAATTTCTTGCTCTTCTCAATGTTTTACTCTGGTAATTACGATGGGATTTTACTAAGTCCCATCTTGTCATATTGGTATAACTCTAACTCCTCTTCAGTCTTCTGAAGCTTTGCCAATGTGACAGAAGCCACTGACAGCCTAGAAAGATGCTTGGCTGGTTCTTTTAAAACATTTCAGTTATCTGGATCTGCTGATTTTTAAAATGTCAGATTTCAGAAGCTGCTAGCTAACATTTTCCTGGGTTAATACAGGAAAATGTTTCATCACTTCCTGAGACACTACTTTGTTTCTGAAGTATACAGCAGGCATATTTATTGAACACTTCTGTCTTTTATGAATTGCAATTAATCATAATATTGCTACCATTATTTAACAGGCCACTGTTGCCATTTAGGAGTTTTTTACTACTAGAAACTTAAAAGATCTTCTGTTTGTAACAGTGTCATTGAGTTTTTAATTGGAAATAGCCAGTACTTCTGAAACATGTCTTCAAAACACAGTGTTGTTGCTCCACCACAAAATATAATGTAGAAAGGAAAAGGACTTTTCAGATGTTTAAAAGTAGGATTTTGAAAGAGGAGGTGGTAGTTTGGCACATAAAACTGAGACATCTGGAAGCATAAGAGGCAGAGGGTAAACATGCCTGTGGTTAATATTTGTTGTGCATCATGTTTCTTGGCATGGCTTGGAATGCAGTGCAAATCAAAGCTGTTTGTGATTTTGTAGAAATAAATGAGGAGCAAACACTTTCTTTTCAAGGTATGTATTTGTGGACAATCACTTGATATTTTTACACTGAACTTGTCCATTCCTCAGTGGTTTTAATTCCTCTGGGCAGAAAATTTGTCCTGGTCACACTAACTTTCACTGGTTCCAGGATGAGACCACAAATAAGCACGTTATGTTGTCTGCATTTTTCAACTCTTCACCTCATGTTCTGGGATGCAGTATTTTGCAGGATGATTAGATATGTGTCAGTCTAATGTATTTTTTTGTCTCAGTTCCACTGACAAGCATAGCATTATTTCATTAAAAACTTGTCATAAGGACTATCAGTGCTTCCAAGCATTCAAACTTCAAGATACATGATTTTTGTATTGGCAGACGGGTTACACGTTACAGATTTGCACTGGGTATACTATACAGCTGAAAAAGTGCAGTAATACAAATAAAATTAATAATAGAGCTTGTCTAATAATTAGATTTGTTAGATAGTGTTCTAAAGTTAGGTCTCAGATTTGCATAGGAGTCATATGCGAACATGATCATTTATTCTATTAAAGGATGTATTCGTAATGTCATATATTTTCATGATTTTTAATCAATTGTGATTGGCTTAAATTGGGTACCAGAGCGAACATAGGATGGTGAATTATGTCTGTTTTTTCCCCTAATCCCTATGATTTTTAATGGTGTTTTTTTTTTTTTTTTCTTCTTTATGACTAAGGTGCTGTAGCTGATGCAGTAAACCAATGACTGTGAATTTTGTCCCATCTGTCATTTGTAACTCCCTTTCTTACCGCTTTGTTAACATTATCTTATCTGCTGTGCAGTATCTTAGAGCAAACAAGAGCAGTAAATTATCTTAGAGGACATCTTTTACCATAAAATTACACCTCGTTCTCTAAACTTTGCATAAAATGTTTATAAAAATATGTTAGATCTCATAAGCTGTAGATTCTTTTGGCCCTTGTGTGCAGTGAAATGTGAGGTGAAAAGGTTTTCACCACATTTTCATTCAGTGAGTGTAGAGCCAGTACAGTGTGGTGATTGCAGGAGAGACCTTACTTGAACCTTATTGCAGTTGCCTTCCTTGGGTTGGATCAAACTTGTGATCACAGAATTGCAGCACTGGGTCACGTAAGTAACAATATCAACTGTTGCAGATGGTTGCTGTTTTGAGTAGAATTTATTAATATGAGTGATGCACTCTTAAAAACAAAAGACAACACATATGTCTTGAGGGCTCACTGAATACAGGAATTCATGCCCAGCGTGTCAGATACATAACAAAGTTGCTAAAAGATAATATTGCAAACTTTAGCCTTACTCCAGGATTTAGGAGTATCTTTGCATACTTAAAATGTTTAAAATGCTTTACTGACTGCGTCTGCAGTAGTTCAGCATGGAACTACTTTTCTAAGTCCTTAAGCACAAGCTTAACGTTTGATATTTGCTGGATTAAAATTTACAGTGAAAAATAAAGGCAATTTTCCTGATAAATAATTAGTCCTAAATAATTACAAGTAGTATATGCAATATATGTTAAAAATATATAGAATGTCTGGACTTGAATATTTGTTTAGAAAGTTTCCTAAAACTAGAATTTTGTTTTATTACTTTATCTACTCAATATGTAGGGCTTCCATCATAATGAAGACATCAGTTTGTGTTGAGATCTTTTGGCAACCCAAAATCCTTCTTTTCTACAGAGCTTTGTTTTTTCTTAGACCTTCAAATAGAAAAATCAGCCTGTAACACTGTAACAGATAATGCTTGTCTCTGATAATGAACCCCTAATATAATGCAAGTGTCTTGACCTTACAAACAAACAAAACCATGTTTGATTTACTCAGTGACAGTGTATAAACCAGACAATGTCCTTTGATTTTCCTATCTCTACTTAAGGTATCTTGTCACCCACTACAACCTTCAAAGATATTTTGTGCTGGCCACTGGTGTTATAAGACACTGAGGATGACAGTTACACCCTACATTCTGTCACTTGGGCCTTCAGCATTTTGCACTTTAGTATGGATGAGTCTGAAAGCTGAGTTACTTTTTATGTGTGTGAACATCTTTAAGGAAAAAAAAAAATCATTTGCCTCTCTTTTGGATTGTTTCTTCTAAATATGCAGACTCAGGGGTAAAGGCACACGGTGAAACCTTTGTTTATTTTTAAAATTTTAATAATGGCTTTGGAGAAATATTCTTTAAGGCTTAATTTTGGAATGTTTGTTCATATTTTTAATTTTAAGCATGGGCAATGATCAAGTGATTTCTTCAAAAGCAGGAACACGAGCCCCATGGGGGCTATAGCATTCCGAACTACTCTCTAAACTTCTGCTTTCTGCAGTAAGTGGCTTTGAAACCTTCAGACTTTCAAATTAGTTTTTAATGAGTCATAGGTACTAAAAGACCATGCTCTTAATTCAGAGGCTCTCCCAGGATGCTATACTGAATGACACGACCTTCTGCACTGCAGAAGTGACACTTCTGACACCATGGAATTTGCTGGGTTTTTTTAAGTACATGGAGATTTTTCTAAAACGAAATAGCTGAGAGAGGTTCTTTCACATCAGTCACAGAAGGTGGTGTCCACCATCATTAACTATTTTCTTCCCTCATTCATCTATGTTTTGCATGCAAATGTGTTTGTTTGCCACAGATAAGTACCTAAAAAAGCAGTGGAAAACATAACATAAATATACCAGGCAGGAAGTTCTTCCTGTGATGGAGTTTTTCATTCTTACTCTTTTACTTGTTGAAGCAAAACAAAATGTGCTCCTCTGCTTCCCCCCAACCCTCCCAAACAATAACAAAAAATTATGATTCTTTGAGAGTAATTTTTTTTATAGCTTTTTGAAAGCTGTGCAAGAGAGAGTCCTACAGGTATCCAGATTACCTTGTTCTTTTCAATGAGAGTGATGTAGATCAAAGGCCAGATATGAGCCCTGCAGGCTGTGTGCAACAGATGCTGTTACGATGTTAAAGCAATAATTTATCACAGCTTTGTGTTCTCTGCATCACAAACAAAGTAATTTCACTTCTGAACCACATTAATTGACTGTTTGCATTCTTTGCATACTTCTTGGCCATTTCATCTCATCATCACCTCATATGGAGAGCAGAGCCTGGGCATGATGAATAGTTAGCTAAGTTTCAGGTGATACAGGTATAGCCACCAACCAGTGCTTGTCTAAGAGCTTTCCACGACTTGAGCTGGTTTGTTTCTGTGAGAGCTAAAAGAATACACTGTTTAAAAAGAAACAAACAAGCCTCACCAAAGCCTCCTCAACACCTGTTGTGAAATCTGTATTTGAGCTCTCCAAGGAAAGAAATATTACATATGTCTTATGTTTTCATACTTTATCTTCCTGGGTTTCTCAATCACAATCCCAGTGAAAGAAAGGATTCTAGCTTTCCCACTAGTATTAGATGGATTTTGCTCAAAATGTGTTTGCATTTAAATCTGAAACGTTTTTGTTTAGTTTTTTTTGGTTGGGTGGGTGGGATATTTTTTGGGTTTGTTTGTTTGTTTTGTTTTGTGGTTTTGTTTGTTTGGGGGTTTTTGTTTGTTTGGTTGTTGTTGTTGCTGCCTCAGTAGTGAAAATACTTAGCCTCATTCTTTAGGAAGAAAAGATGAGAGGATGGTTACATTTAAGAAAAACTTGAGATTTGAGGCTGACCTTGAATTTTGGGTTAGCAGGTATTTTATTCTGGAAACAAATGCCAGCTTTGATTTTGCCTTGTTACTTAGGGAAATTATTTTGTTCCTTAAAGAACTGATCTCCATTCAAGCTTCATTAAGGCTGTCTTTAAATGACTGCAAAGGGAAATTTTATGAATTTTATACAATATATTTTTATTCACTCTATATAGTAGTTTGTTTGAAAAACTGCACTGTTTACAAGGGAGACAAGTGTGACTTTCATCCTTCATTCTGCACCCGTTGAGTTGCAAGAGCTTCATTTCAGGGCAATGTTATTGCCAGCAACCATTGGATGAGAAGACAAAGTGGAAAGTTGCAGAGTGGTAAATCTGGCAGTTGGTTTATTTATCTGTAAACAAAATTCATTTCAGCCAAATGGTATTACCTTGCAGTGGCCTGCCTTCTATTTCACACAGTGTGCATACTAATCATTCTATCTTGACATTTTGTTATTCTAGTTATTACAGATATCAATGAGTGATAATTAGATATTGTGTTACTCTGGAAAAGGACGCAAAATAAACTGCTTGGGTATGTTAGGATATGTGCAATAAACATACAGTAATCCTACAAAAGGATATCCAGAAAGCATTCCAAGATACTGTGAGATCTGAGGATAGCTTACCCATGGTTAAACAGGGCATAACCATAAAACAGAATTCCTGTTGGAGCTTTCTGTTGATGCTCTCAGTTAATTTTCAGAGGCTCTGCAAACAAGGAGTTAATGGTCATTAGCTGCATTCATGTGAGTTCTCACTTCAGCTTATTGTATGCTTCTAGCTGCTTATTGGTCTTGTTATATCTGAAAATAGCTTGGATATATGCGAGGTACTCTTTTGTTTTAGCCGATATTTTAAGTTTTCTAAAAAGTGCTACTTCTTTTGGCTAGGTAACAGTGGAAGGACTGTGCACATGGAGTGGTGAATGGCAGCTGGATTAACTCTGTGATCCTGAGCTACTCTGTTACATGGAGGTATGTTTCTCTACTACCTTGGTTTTGGCCAAGGAGCAAGGCCTTGGAAGGCACTCAAAGATCACTGACAAAAAGTTTCTCAACAGAGTATTATAATGCCCTGTGTTCTGCAGGGTACCACCTTCTCTGGGCGCTTCTGTATGCCAGGTTAATTTCTCACAAAAGGTAAAATGCTTGAGTTTGCTCAAACAAGAGTACGAGATGACAGTAATTGAAGTGTTAAAGATAATTTAGAGCTTTAGGAACTCTTTTATGATGGGCAAGTTCAGCGATATGAAAAATTGGGCACAAATATTGTAGGTTATACAGTATCTGTTAGATTATTGGTTTTGCCGTTTTCCTTCAAACTCAAATATTACAATTAAGAGGCAAGGACAAAGAAAAATCACCTTATGCCATGGTCCGGTGAGCATGCGGAAATTCTTAGCAGGAAATTAAGCAGTGAGGAGCTAAGGATGGCCTTCAGTTTGCGCAGAGGATTAGTAGTGCTGTTTGGGTAGCAGTGAGGAAATCCAAGCTTGGTATATTCACTTCTATGAAAGAGCTGCATCGCTTCATTTACAGGTCTTTTTTAGGATCCCCTGACCCATGTTGCAGTAAGATAGAACTGACATGAGGCCTGGATTCAGTTTTAAAATGCAGTAACAGGTTGCTGTTGTAATAACGAAGGCATTTAGGCTCAGGTAAAAAATGTATTTTACTATAAAGATGAGATAAAAGCTTTTTTTTTTTTTTTTTAATACACATGTGCATCAGTGGCACTGCTGTTTTAGTCTATATGATGTGTCCTTAACATGAAATCCTATTTTTCACATCATATAACAACAATACTGTGGCTGCCAGTGATAGGTATTATAAAATGTGCAGTGAGATAAATGCTGTTATTATGGAAATCCTATTAGCAAGTCCCTATGTACTGCACATGTAGAACAGATTTATTAACATACCCTTCTGTAGTTACTTTCTTGAAAACAGTTCTACCTCCTATGAAATACTGTGCAATAATGCAATTAATAGATGTATCTAATTGCAGTATATAACTGTGAAAGACTGAATGGATTGTAATGGATTCAAAGAGAAGCAGGATTATTGCACTGGGATATATTGAGCAACATATATTGTACATCCCTAATATTTTGTACCACTGTATATCGAGAGAGAGCATTGAGTATGTAGCCAAGCAGCTAATGAAAAACACAAGCCTTTTTATAAAAAGCTGTCAGTAGATGGCAATGTGACTGTTTAATACAGACTTCTTATTCCATATGAGGCTTAAGATTTGTAATCATCTGCTGTTGCTGCTTAAATTACTGTAATTTTTTTAAAAGCTCTAAGAACCCTTTAAAACTATTCTTTAATAATTGATAGTTACAAATGGAAATCTTAGCTCAGAATCTCCAAAAGTGATCAAAGTTGTTTTAGTTTTCCAATGGTCAGGGTGGAATAAAAATAATGTCACATAATGTGCCATCAGTAAACAGGAGATTACTGCACTTGTGTCTCATGTTGCTGCAGATTCAGTAAACCCATGTTTTATTGATAGCTAGACACTTTGGCCATAACTCATCCAAAAGTGTGGTGCTTATAATGAGCACCAGAAGGAATAACAAAAATAAACATGTTCTTGTGCTGTCAACAATACATCCAGAGTAAGGCTTATGAGCGTCTCTTCTTTCCTCTCCTCCCTCTTTGTAGTGAATTTAACCAGGGAGAAATAAAGTTTTGGAATATCAAGTTCATCATCTGGCATTACATTAGACATTATGGTCATATCAAGTGTGAACTGCTACAACACAAATGTATATGTTTAGTGTTTAGCTGTTACTTGTTGCTGTTGTTAACATTTCATGTGACAGCCATACAGAGAAACATTAAGATGTTCCATGCAGAGCAAGCAACTTTGAAAAAGTGTAGTAAGTAACATTCCTATTTAGGACTCATTGGTTTTAAATGTCAGCATGAATCTGAAGGGCCTGATTTGCCACAGTTTCTTTATTTTCTGAAGTATTGGGCCCATGCTTGTGTTTATAAAAGTACCTCAGAAGGCTGATGTCCGCTTCCTTTAGAAAAAAAATTATAAATCTGTCTGAAAATATCTAAATCATACATAGAAAATTCTACCTTTGGTCACTTGCCTTCAGTAGGATTTGATTTAGGAACAGTCCATCTTCATTACAATGGTCTCATTTATAAATCATATTGTGGTTTGAAGCAACAGCTTGTCTCTGTGCATAGTATCCATGTACCTGAGTCAAGGGACTGTTCATTGAATTTAATAGGTCTGTGCTGGGTCTCTACCACTGTGTGACTGCATTCTCAAGCATGTGTTGGAGGCTTCGAAAGATGCACACCTAGCTGTACCCACTATACATTTCACATTCAAGTAGGTTGCTGTAAAGACTCTGGTGAGTGACTGGGTCATCAGGAAGTTTCAAGTAAACCT
This sequence comes from Megaceryle maxima, assembly GCA_024605025.1. Classification (NCBI taxonomy): domain Eukaryota; kingdom Metazoa; phylum Chordata; class Aves; order Coraciiformes; family Cerylidae; genus Megaceryle; species Megaceryle maxima. The sequence continues at coordinate 99,252 of JANHGN010017405.1, forward strand.
GGTACCCAACTTTCTGCTTTTTTGGTTTGTGGCTTTTTTTTTCCTGTTGGGTTGTCCAAGGCTATACATAAGTGAGACTTTTACTCTATCTGTGCTGCCTAAAAGACTATTCACTGTGCCTCACTCCCAGATTGACCTTTGCTTTTGAAATGCAAAGAAAGTGGAACAGTTCACAGTCCACACCTGTGCTTGGTCACCAGCTGCACTGGTGGTCACAGACCACTGTGAGCTGAAAATGGGCTATTTAGTGAGTGAGGTAAGAGAGACACCCCAGAGCTCAATAAATACACATTCTCATGTGATTTTTACTACTGACTGCCTGTATAAGCTGTTGCAATATACAGCCAGTTGCAAAAGGTCCTTAAAAATTTCCTCCAAGTTCCTGGGACCAGGGATGTGGCTAACAGTGGAGCTGCTAAAGCCATTCATTGTGAGTTGCCTCTTGATGTAGACACTTGCCAGGTGGAGAGGACTGATACACTTGTCCTGTGTATGGGAAGCTCGTGGGCCTCGCATGGCTATGAAAGCAGACAGGCTGCTCCAGGCAGAAGCTTGCACTGTGGGAGCAACCATCGAAAATGAAATGTTTTCGGTTTTAGAAGCAAGTAGTTCTAGCTGGTGTTTGGAGTGGAAAATTGAACCATCCTTTGATCTTTCAAAGAAATTAATCCTTTCATTTGGGGCTGAATGCTGTAAACTGTTGTTTTCTGCTCCTTGCTACTATTAGCAAGGCTTTAGTTGTTTGTTTCTGGGGGAGGGGAAGCTGCTTATATTTGTCGAGCATTTCTTTGGAGCGTCCTTAATCATTTTTGGTGAATGTATCCTCTTTTCCTATATTCAGCAGAAATGAATAATAATGGATAATTTTCTTACTTCCAACTCTTAAACACATTTTTCCATTCAGTCCTTCACCCAGGGAGGTCTATTTCTGTTTTCAAGGCTAAGCCTACAGCTGTTTTTCTGTCTTCCTGGTGGTTTTCTGCCTACATGTACCAACACATCTACCTCCTGTCAATACAGGACCCAACGTTTTCAATCAATTCCCTGGGCCTTCCCACATGGCTTTCTGTTGTTTCAGCTGTTTTACTCTATTAAAGATCTTAATTCCTCTGAACAAAGGGCTGCTAGCATGCACATCAGCTTGCGAAGTCTGTGATTTCCCATGGATCAGAGGCATGCTTGCTGGCAACCATTAACACCTTCCAGCATAACAATGCTCTGCAGCAGCGTGGGGCATGGAAACCCACTGCTCAGATTTAAGAGCCCTTCTGTAGTGAAAGCATCTGCCAGGACCCCTGCCCAAACTTCCTGTTCTGGATGGCTATGCAAGGGGTAGGTAGCCTTAAAGGACCTTCGAGTGGTTAGAAAGTTTTTTTCAGGACTTATGGTTCATGCTGCCTGTTAGTTAAATAACATATCTAAATAAATGTACTCAGTCCTCACGTTGTCCAATTTCCTATAATGTAGATGGAAAGATTTTTTTTTTTTTTCCCCCCATGGCTTTCTGCAAATAGTTTGAAAGTGTGAAATCTTTCTTATATTTATATATAGCTTTCTTGTATTTATATATATAGACACGTCCTTAAATCTGTGCATACAGAATAGCTGTCTGCCAAAGTAATTCAGAATGAGAAATTCTGTCCTACAAAATGACACAGTTCTGATTAGTCTTAAATGGGGAGTTTGGAAAGAGTTATAGATTATCAGCCTTTACGAGACAATCATTACTTACTGATTAAATCACAGGAAATATTCCAATAGCATAGCAGTGTTTTTGTACATTCATATATAAAGGATATAGTCTGTTTCTTGCTGTGCTTAACAAGTGTGGAACAAGAACATTAAAATATGCTACTTCATTAGTACCCATTATATTTCCACACATTCAGTCATGCCAGCTATTTTATTTTTCTATGGATGTCCCTACTGTGACATTAAAAAAGGGACCCAATGACCCTGCTTCCTTAGCAGTCTCCTGAGAGCAATCCTTGAGACATTCATGAGAAGGATGAAGTTTAGCACAATTGTATGTAATTTGGACTTTCTGAGTGGTTGAACAAGAACTCCTCCTAGATTGTTAAGAGCTGAAGGCTGTATCTTATGTCATTCCGCAGCTAATTTTTCCTAGGTATGTAATAGGATTTTCGATTTAAACTGTGTGCTTAATGTCATGGAGCATTATTATCCATGCTTTTGGAAAGGCTGTGCGATTAAAAAAAATTACAGTTTTAAAAGAAAAAACTTTTCCTTGAACTTTCCCTGATCCGTCATTGACAAAGTTGTGTAAAACAGCGTATTTTTGTTCTTATTTGTATAGAAATCCCATCAATAAAGTTAGCCTGAAAATTTTTATTTCTGTTATCAATCGATATGGTCTTAGCCTCAATCCATTGCAGTCATTAATGGCCTTGGTATGCTCAACAAATATTCAAAAGGTAGGAAATGTTGTTTTAATGTAGCCCTTTGCTTTTCACTTGTAAACTGTTAAGTATTGATCTTCAGTCTTCCCATAAGAGCTGCAAATTATTAACTCCTTACATTAGGTGTATTCTTTTGTCAGTAGAAAGATGTATACTATTACGATAAAAAAAGGGAAACAAGTGGCTGGAGTTGCTGTCATGAGAATTTTGCTTTCTGTTTGAGATGGTTTACCTTTCAGAAGCAGCTATGAAATACCATGCTTTAGATGGTCTTGCTGAGGGTCTTCCCTTAGGTCATTACTTTCAATAGCATGAATCATCATTCTGACAGGCAGAAAGTAGCTGACCAAGTAAAAAGCTTGACTGTTGTAAAGGAGTTTGACTTAAATCGATAAAATTTTATTTTAATCCTGCAACTCACCTTTGGGAGGATTTTAAAAATTAAACTCAGAAATTAATAACCTATTTGGACCAAACCTGAATATTTTTACAGCTCTGCTTCCTTTCAGCAGCCATGGTAATTTTCCTGTGTGCTTGACTCTCTGTGTTGTGTTTGCAGTACTCCTACACGATTTGAGATGCTTGTCTGATGGTTGATTGTTAGACAGATAGACCTCTGATTTTGCTGAATAGGGCTATGAGGCTTTTTTATTCCTGCCTGAGTGGGCAGAAAAGTGGGGTTGCTGTCGTGTTAGTGCAGCCTCACTGAGGCCTTGAAATGCAATCTGGGCTGTACGCTTAAACTGGGGAAGACCTCTTCGCCAGTTTTTTGTCATGTAGGCTACTGAAATCACATACGCAAAGCCACTTGCATTCATAAATGGTTGCAGTACACATCCCAGGTTTAGTTCACTCTGAACAAACACAAAAATGTCAACACGATCTCAATGAAAGGAGGGGGTTCATTATTGGGTCAAGATGCTATAAGGAGTAGCCCCATCTAGATATTAAAATGCACTTTAGAGTTGAAACATCTCTAAGCTTTTGAACATCATTATGCCAAAAAAAATAACTTCTGTGCTTTGTTTTTGTTATGTTGAGGTTTTAAAAATTGGATATATTTGACACATTTAATTCACTGTTCTCATTAATTCCTCACACTGAATGCTTTAATGCCAATCATGCAGAAAATTTTTAAATATGACAAGTTCTTTTTAATTATCATAAAATTGTATTACAATAAAAGCAAAATGCTTGGTTAAGAAATTCAAATAGCATAAGCAAATTCATAGTTATACAAACAAACAGTGCAAAAATTGCATGCAGAAAAATGTGAGAAAAACAAAAAGGCTTTCATTAGGAAATCACACTTCTTTACTCTCATGTTTCACCTGGGAGATTAAAGATGCTTCCTTTCCAGAAAATGTCTGATTTTTACTTTGTCACAGGAAGGAATCAAATGATTCCTATTAATTTCAATATGCATTTTAGTTATCTGAAGTGGAGGGGTTTTTGTTTCCTTTAAAGATTTCAATATTATCCAGTGTTTGAAGTTAGGGAGTGAGAGAGATGCTAATAGAAGAGGGGGAATACACAGCAAACCATATGCAAATATTAATGCATTTTCTTTGATCTTATATGAAAAATATTGTAGACTTCTGAAGGCTAGAACTGTCACAGATAAAATCAGCAGCCTTTCTAATGGTGAATGCTGCTTTCATCACCGTCTTGATTTACCAGCACTCTGACTTAAGGTCTCCTAGTTCTGAGACTTGATTTCATAATTTACGTATTTAGTCCAACAGGCGTTAGATCTTGCCACTTCTTCAGTTCCTTTTTAGTCTTCAGATCTATCACTTAATGGGGGGAGAAGAGAGGGACAACATCTAAAGATGTGCTTAAAAGAGGAGTGGGAAAGCTTCACTTTCTATTATCAACTTGCCTCCTGTGAAGAGCTATTTCTGTAGATCAGACCAAAGAGTAAATAGACCATATAGACCTCTTGTTACTTTTGTAATCTTGGAGGAGCCTGGAATGTTTTCCATAGTGTTTCAGAGGATGTAGTTTGGATACTCTCTTGAACAACAATTCTTGAACTGCAGTCTGGGTATCACTGTCTTATCCAGCTGGGACCCACTTGATACTCCTCTTTTATCCTTTTTATAGCATTGCATGTAGCTGAAAGTTTGTCCCCATACTACTTCTCCAAGAAGTAACATTTCCAGATTCACAGAGATATTTTATGGCAAGAAGTAAGAATGGAGGATGAGTCAGTAAATATAAAGGTTACTTCTCTTAAAATGTTACTGTTTCTCAAAGGATCTTGCCCACCATTTGTAATGAAAAGTGTCGATTGTGAGTTGCTTAGTTGTCAAAATTATAACATATGAAGGAAAAAGGCTCAATTTCAACAAAAAAATCTGCTTGAATAGCATGATTTCAAGATTATTATTATTTTTCACATATGCCTGATTTCCTGCTGATTTTTCCTTCAGAATTCTTGTTAATCCCCTGAGTAGGCAGAAAATGGTAAATTGGAATATTGGGTGGTGGCTTCTCTTCATCAGATAACTAACCTCTCCAACCCAAGACATTTTCCCCAATTCCCTCTTTAGAGAACTTGGAAAAGTTTCCATCTTTTCATCAGAAGCAGATCCAACTTCCAACTCTAACCACAAAAAAACCCCAACCACCCCTCCAAAATGCCAAACTTCTCTATGATATCAAATCAGCTTTCCATGTGAACCTTCACAGTTAAACAAACTTGAACAGAAATCTGTGTCTGTATAAGCACAGGCATGCATTTACAGATAGTGTCAGCACCTTGGCCACTTGTCAGATACAGAAACCTTAGATTCAGATTCTACTTGTGCTTAATTCAGAATTATAATAGTGTAAAAAGTGCTTTGTCAATTTTGACCAGAGATTTCATCTGTAATCTTTTATCAGTGACATCTTTGTAGTAAAAACATTTCTGTAAATAGTGCCATTTTTGCTGTTTTTCAGGATAAAGTCTCTTATTTAAAAAATACCTTGTGTTCTCAAATGCTACAGTGAAAACACCCACATCAGTGCTGTTCCCAAGAGAAGACAAGACAAAAGTTGACGGTGACCCCAGCGTAAGCAGGGCAGTGGCCACAAGCTGGGCTGGGATCTGCAGGATCCACCAACTGTCCGAGGACTGTCCTATAAGTCAAGATGACAGGTCAGGTCCTGCATCAGTGGAGGAAATCTAGCCAGGATCAGGAGGGGCTGGGACTGGGCACAGGCACTGTGCTGGGGACCCGTAACCCCAGCTGAAATGGAGCCTCGGGGATATGGGCAGGAGACAGGGTCATTACAGCCTATTAGTGCCCTCAGGACCTGAAAAACTGTGTGAGGAGTGCAGTTTTGAAACACATTCCTCATCCCCTCCATCATTGCCTGGTGTGTCAGGAAGCGCTGCACTGATTTACTTACAGTTTTAAAGCAAGAAATATATACTTTGAAAAAAGTATTATGTAGCACAGCAACAACAAGTGATGTTATCATCATCTAAGACCTCTCTCCTAAATAAGGCTGATGGGGGCTGTGGGAAGCAGCGAGCAGAGTATAGTGGATGCATGACTGCCTGTACAAGCCTATGTGTGATGTTCATCACAAATTAATTCAATGTCTGAGCTGGCCTATGCTGTGCTACTGATGCATGCTTTCCTTTACAGGCTTTTTCTGCCCAAAGACATGCCATTGCTGTTCAAAAAGTCTGTGATTGTCATAGCAGCCTAATTCCAGCTCAGGTGATATGTAACCTAATGCAGAAGAGGACAGGAATTTTAATGGCAAATGAGTTAGATGACAAGGAGAATAACAAAACTAGTAAAACAATTGTAGTAATAGTGTTAAGAAATGAGCAGTAAGGTGTATCTCTTAGAAGATTTTATTTCTTATCAGTAACAGGTGTAAAATTAGAAATACTGCTTTTTAAAGAAGCAGAAGACAATCTTCTGCTGCGTTTTGTTCTCAACTACTATAACAGAGCTAGCAGGGAAATATCTGTAACTCTGTTTCCAGTAGACAGAAATTATAGAGGGGAGTCCTGTACTAACATTGATTATATTAGTTTGCCTGTCAAGACATGTTATATCAGTTGGGCAGAGCTGAGAAAACAAAACTGGTATATTTTCATAAAATATACCTGTGGAACTTTCTGTTATGCATATTGTTGTATAGATACATGACCTGACGATTTCCTGAGCACGTTGTAAAGGAATGTGCATGTTTTCTTCTTGGGGGAGATGAATAGAAGCAGCCCTGTAAGAGGGAGTTTCATACTGTATGTAGTTGTAAAGAAGCCTCAATACCTAAACTCAAGGGGTTTAATCTGCAAGTAACATTGATTTAAAGGTGCAGTATAAATGTTTAGTGGCCACAAGTTTGTAGGGATTTTGCTTTATATGAAAGCAGTTTATCTTCCAAAATTACAATGAAATAGATTTCTCTCCTGATTTTACAGTATGTCAGTGAACATCACAGGAGACCTTTTTGAGAAGACAATGTAGAGCTTCTGTGTACATGGTATTTTTCATCCTAAAAGTGTACTTTTGAAATAAAACTATTAAATAAGGCTATAGTGCTTAGCAACACAATGGAGCTTATGGCTGGATTTGGTATAAATTGCCTAAATAAAATAAAATTATAATATTAAATCCTCCTACTACCCTATTTCACAATGGAAAATCTAGATTCAAGAGTTGCAAAACATAATTATTTTATTTTCTTATTTTGTTTAGACTCCTGCAGCCAAAAAGCTTTCTATGTTGTGATATTCCTCTAAAGGAAGCTACCTTTTTTTTTTTTTTCTCTTTCTTTAAACTAAGGCCTAGAAAAATTTGAACAGACAATAATGATGTCCCTGAAGACTTTGTATTCTATAAGCATTTTATTGGGTAATTAGAATGAATAATTCTTATATTGTTAGACTTTCATTTTCATTTGGCATTCTTTACTCATTTGTGTTTGTGTTGTGGTTTGCCAGGTGGATCAGATAGCATTGCAATGGCTCCCTAATACAAAAGTTTTGGGCTTTTTTTTCTTAAATTGGAAATAGTCAAAACCAAATAACTGATGCTTATTTTTGAATGATGAAAAAACTGCCATTAAAAATTGCAGCATTTTTGAAACAGTCTTTAAAGGTTGTGAACATTTTCATAACTGGTATGTATTAATATTAAATCTTTCAGAATATAATTCATTTTTTTCACATTATGTCTATTGCTTTACTTCATGAAAATAGAATTTCTGAATTACGTTGCTTGTTAAGGTTGTTTTTGTGGGTTTTTTTTCCTTGTATTATCCCATCCCTCTCAGGAATCATACAGGCCCTTCTTTTGTAATCTGATTTGGTTTTCTCAAAGCAGACCTCACAAACTTCAGTTACACAGTATCAGGTACTAGTTTAACCAAACCTATAGCTGTTGGTTCATCAAAAATTTTGCTTCTCACTCAAAAATAATAAATAAACCTGATGAAGATGCTGCACTTCTCTACTAAGATTCATGTTTGTGACTTGACTTTTTGCATCTGTGCTGGAGAGTGAATTTTTAAGACAACCCATGTGAGCTAGAGAGTACAATTCTGCTTGTGTTTCTGTGAGAAACAATTGATGTTTGTATGAAAAACAGGTGGAGTTCTAGATTTACTGTAATGATTGAAGCAAGGATAATCTTTCCCAGTGATTAGTGTGTTGTGTCCCCCCATCCACTTATGTGTGTGTCTCTCCACTTTCTACGTCACTCCCCACCTAAAACCGGGAGCTAATGATGATTCTGTTACAGTCTGGAGGAACATGCTCTGCTTTCTCTGGCTACTTGCACAGCTACATTGTATGTAAATTTTAACATGCCAAAATCACAGTCTGGCTAGTTATCTTGCATAGAAAAACAGTGGGTCATAGCTGAAGAATACTTCAAAAAAGTAAAAAAACCACACAAAAATGTTCTCAGTTTGGTTGATTAAAATTATTTGGTTAACTGATGGTGAGCTAAGAGCTGCTTATCTTGATTGCACAAATGCATGACAATGAAAAATATTGTGAGCCATATCATGTCACTGCACTCATCCTCTGAATTCTGCCACTAATGGCATTGAGAACAGTATCCATTCTTCTTCACTAGCATTTGGGAGACTCTTGAATTTGTGTCAAGAAAAAGCATAACCTGGTCTATTATTTCTATAAGCATCCTAGGACAGTGAATGTTCTGTGGCAGGTTTTTCTGAGAAAGCCCCAGAAAACATTTACATCACTTAAAAAAACTACCTCACTCCCAACATTTCCACCTTAAACACATTGGAAAATACTCATTAGAAATATGATTTATTATTTTGTAATGGGAGTATGCATTCAGTATTAGTCATCTATTCCAGATGCCTTGTAAAACCTGCACAGAAAAAGACATGTTAAGCTGCTCAGTTATTTCAGCTGTGAATTGCCTTGTGTTAAGAGTTTAAATCATACTCTTTTGTCACTCTAATGCAAAGTGGATTTTTTTTTTTTTTTTATTAAGAGCTGTAGACAAAGATGTGATTTAGGATGAATCCTGTCAAGGTGTGACTATGTTAAATTCTTGGAGAACTTGGCTGAAGACCAATGTTAATGTGAAAAATATTTATAGTAGGAAGCTGTATGTCAATAATGCAGACTTTGTGGGTTCTTCCAGCCTCCAGAAGTACACTTTTTTTTGTCAGTCTCCCACAGCTAAGGCTTTTCTGTCAGGTCGTAACTGCTTAAGATATACTTCTTCACTTAATATGGTAGTGTACAGAAATTCTAATTTTCTAAGGGAAGTCATGAAAATAAGGGATTTTTAGCCTGGAGGGATAAGATAGAAGTTGTCTGACTATCAAAAGAATCCCCTTGTAAGAGGAGAAACCATCAGAAACTATAGCAGTTTGAATATAAAACTGTACAAACCTTCAAACTCCAAGTATAAAAGACTGTCAAATTGCTGGTAGTTTTTATTTTTCTTTCTTTCTTCCAGTTTCAGTAGAAGGATTCTTCAGCTGATCAAATGTAAAGAGATGACAAGAAGTAATTTATATGGGATCGTATTCACTATGTAAATGATTGCAATGAAAAAAATGAAAGCTCATTTCTCCTGTGTGCTTGCATATACAGCAGTTGCTCATCACCTGATACTTATGGATGGATTCTCTGATTCTGACAGCGCATTAGGTACTGAGGTAAAAGCACAAGGGAAATGAATAAAAGAAATAGCATGTGTTTGAGATGTTGGTGCAGCCAAGGTATAACAGATTTGTCACTGGAGATAAAACAGTGCAATTCAAATGCATCCAAATGTGGGAAGGCTCCACCAAGAGGAAAAAAGTGAGGATTTTCTTTTTTTTTTCTTTTTTTTTTTTTTCCCCCCTGATTGCTGATTTCAATGAATAATGTGAGGTTGGCCATTGTGGGTGTGCTGGGTGCACTCTGTGATTAAAATTCAGTGGGGCTGAGGCTGCTCTGTTGGATTAGCTCTGAACCTTGAGATTTCATGCTGTTGCTTTGTTGTAAAAGGCAAACCAGCATGAATTCATTGTAGAAGTGGCCCAAAATATTCTATTGAAACTATTTTCTTTATTAAAATTATTTTCTGTGTGAGAAATGTGTGCTCTTCACAGACAGTTTTGACTTCTTAGCAAAAAAATGAAACGTCTGAAAACAGAACCTTTCAGCTTTCAGCAGAAAGCTGGAAACCTTTGATTTGAAAATGCTGCTGTGCTGGTTCACAAGTGTTGTATTCTACTAAAGAACCTGATTCTCAGAAGCAAATGTAATTGAATACCAGCTCTCATGAGACTGAATTTATAACTTGTCTTGGGGATTTGTCTGCTATTTCAGTATGTTGAAACAGTGACATTTTTGTGGGGTGGGGGGGAGTAAGACTCATTTTTGGACAACTTTTAATTATAGTAGACCAATTTATGGGCACATGTATGCATGCACTTTATTATAAATCCTTATTTTAGAATGTACAGAGACCTGATTCTTTGCACTTAAATCACACTTAACTGTCTTTCTCCTCTCACACTGTTAGAGAAGCGCTTGATGTATAAGGGACAGGTTGTCAGCAGATGAACTCCTTTTCATCATCACAAATAACTGTAGACATGAAATATTACTCAATTTTCTTGAGCCAGGAAAGGAGCTTTATTTTAAGGGAAGGCTTTAAAAAAATTGTTTCAACATTTCAATCTTCTGTCAGAATATACTGTGCTGTTACATATTTTAACTCCAGTGCTTTTGGATAACCTCCTGCTAGGTTGGAATTTAGCATGCACCCTCCTTGCAATAATTTATTTTTACATGAGATGGACTTGGCACCTCATTATGAGATTCCAAAGCATTTATTAGACTTTAAGGCGGTGTCTAAACTGCAAAGTAGGAATCCCTGGGACTGTTGTGGGCCACAAGGGTCAGTGAGCTCCTAACCCAGGGTGGCTGTACACATGCTGCATATGTGGAGACGCTCCAGTTCTCAATCTGCAGCTGTGCCCAGGAATTGCCTGGGAGGGCAAGAGCTAACGCCAGGAGAAACTGTGCTGGGATTCTGCTACAGTTGAAATGTACAGATATCTATATTATGGTACTTGGTATCACTACCAGTGATACTTAAATTTACTAGGATAGACATAGATGGTGTTCCTGGACATGGAATAATGTAACTAAAAGAAAATAATTTCAATCCTGGTATCTCAATCAAATGTCACCTTAGGTAATTGGACTGTACCCTACAGTCTCAGCTGGATAGGTAATTTGACTGTCATCTCAACTGACCTAGAGTAAATCTAGACTACCTGTGTTGAAATAAACAGATCTGTGTGAAATCTGTGTAAGTGAAGGGCAGTCAGGGCTGCTGGGTTTTTAGAGCTGGGCAAAAAGTGTGCACAGTTTTTGTTGCTTTTATTGTCACAAAGTAAGATGCTTCAGAACTTTGCAAAAAGCTCTCTAAGGTTGGGTGTAAATCTGATGACCTACTGTGATTCCAGTATCTAAATTACAAAGAGGAAAATATTTAGCAAGTGTGGTGCATTTCTCAACGGGCTCTGCTAAAGCCTGCTACAAAGTGATTCTTTTAGCATCTCTGCACCTTGACATAGCACGTGGTTGTCAAAGGTCCTGTGAGGCTGAGGCAGATTTTGAACAATGAATTAGAATCTTAGATAAATCATGGATAATGTGTGTTTATTCTTATGTCTTCACATAATCAAAGGGAATTTTAATAGAACTAAGCTAAATGTTTAGATTTCGGTGAAGATTTTTCACATTGCTATACTTAACACTTTGCAAACAGTGACTCAGTTACTTGGGCAGCAAAGGAAGAAAGGTGGGGCATTTATGCTCCATTGACTACTTCAGTGTTTTTTTTTTACTCTCTGCTACTTGAATTATTTGTCTCATGTTCTGCTGTTGATAAAATTTTTACAAGAAAAATTAGACAACTGTACAAATGCAGTTCTTGACTTACTAATGTCTGCGATGACTCCTGTGATATAAACTAGCAGAACAAAAGTTTTGCTTTCATAGTAGGTTAGTCACCCGCTTGAACCATCCAGAAGTGTCACTTTACTTCTGTGAAATAAGATGGGTGCATTAATGCTTTAAGATTCTCAGAGACTTCTTACATATTTGCTATTTGCTTCTCACATTAATATTTTGTCCAGATTTTTAAATAAGTATGCAAGTTCATGCAGAAGGCTTGCATTTCACTTGATATGGTGTTGCAACAGTATTAATCTATAATAGGGAAAAAGAAATTCAAAATAATGATGTATTATAGGGCTCTTTTTTAGATTATTTTACTTCTATTTATCAAGTTACTGGATATGATTACCAGAAGAGGAGAGGTAACCATCTCCATACCAGAGCAGCAGTAACAGCTCTGCCAGGATGGTTGCCCACAGGTGCACTCAGAGTGACTGATGGCAGAAAACAACACTGAGAGAGAGCTGTGTGAGAAATCTGAAAGAACAATTAATTTGACTAATGCAGGCCTCTTTCCTACTTGTGAATAATCCATGTACAAATTCTGTTTATGTTTTTTTACTGCTATTTTGAATTGTGCCTTAAATTTTCATGAAGAAATTTCAGCTGTTGAGATGATTGTAAACTGCTTGCTATTAGTATTCCTTGGTAGTATCCAGTGTTACTGAGTGTCCCTGTTTAGTCCAGTACAGGATTTAGCATTATACTTTTCCTAGGAGCCTAGAATGAGAATTTCCAATTTTGAGGTAATGGATCTAATTTATGTCAGTGATTTTAATTAAACTTACTTCTGGAAGTGAGACTTGGAGTGCCTCAATCGAGAATAATAAAGATCACTTAACCCTTGTTTTAGGATTACACGAGGTTTCATGTTTTACAATTGGAATCAAAAGAATTTAAGACGTGTTAGAAGCCTTGCAGAATCTAGAACTGTACTTGGTGCTTTTTGTTCGCAGCTATTGCAGTTGCACAGCATACTTCTATTACAGTCTGAACCTTCATTTGCAGTGCATGTATGCCATCTCTTTATGAAAAAAGGCATAAAATACTACTGAGCATTACAAGAGCCTTTAGCTATTCAATCTTTTTATAACAAAATTGTGGCTAGCCTTTTGCTTGATGTTATTTTTCTCATGTTACAGCTAAAACAATACTTTAAAAGATGGCTGCTAAATCCCACTTTCAAAACTGAATATGGACATTTTTGCATTTGTCTGGTCAAAGAAGCTTGTGTCTGGCAGCCTGCTGTTCCAAACCAAGTGTTCTTCTAGTGGGGACAAGTTCACGGTCTAGTTTATCTCGCTGTCCAAGATTGATTTATATCATCTTATAATGTTTTATATATCTTATATATCATCTTACAATGTTTTCAATGAGACAAAAGCATGCAAGGAAGCATGTGATTAAATTCTTAATCTGGTAAACTAATTAAATATTCCTTTGCTCTGCATAGTCTTCTTCAAGATGTGGTTGGTTTTTCCCTGTCTGCAAAGGCCCGTGACTCTGTCGAACTGTTTGGTCTGCACTCTTTGGATTGCAAGTTTTCAGCCAGAAGGTCTATTAAAGTTCAGGGATGTGCTTCTACCACCCAGGATGCTCAGGCTGTACTGGAATATGTAATGTTTCTGGGAGCAAGCTTCTCTTTTTTTAAGGCTGCTTTATTTAACACTAGAAATCCTTTTTTTTTTTTTTGTGGCTGAATGGTCCTAGATTGTACCTTATGGACTATGAATGTACCTAAAATCCATCTTATTCTGCTCCTCCTCTGTAAACTGTATGGACTAATGCTCATGGCATGGCTTGGGAGTGATCCTGTAGTGTGCGTGAGCACTGGGGCTGGTATGCCAAACCTCGTCTTGTGCTGAAGGTAAATGTCACAAAGAGAACAATGGTGACCCAAGTGTTTCAGCTGCTCTCCCCTCTGTGTTACCCCAAAGGATTCAGGCTGGATCTCTCTCTTGTTCAGATATGAAAAAGAAAAAAAATTAAGAGCAGTGAAACTTTATAAAACTTTCACTGGCTTCATGATTCATACAGCCTAAAACAGCTCAGGGAATCTCAGAAATAGCTCTAAAGCACTCGTGTAGGTGGTTTTAAATCACAGAAGAGATGAGCTCTAATACATGATGGACTCTCAGTCACAGTGTGATAAATTATTACTGTGATCTTCCATAAATTCCAAGGAGGGGAGGGAAGGCTGGCAACTCTTGATATACCACTTTTCTGGATAAAACACCTTACTACTGGATTATTTTGCATGCAGTCTCAAAGCAGTAGATGTATCACTTAAGTTCTGTTGTTGTTGACTGTCCCAGAAAGGTGACAAGCAGCATATGAGATATTCATTTCTTATGGTTATCCAGATTAACTGAACCTAATTGAAGAATATGTGTTGTGACTATCTTTTTTTTCCCTCCTCTTTTTTTTGAGAGCAAATAAATACTGTTAATGTCAGTGCTATTAGTGCTCCATATCTAGCTGAGATGACCTTTTCTTAGTGTGATTTAAGAAAAGCATTAGAGTTCATGTGACTGTTATTCCTAAAACTACACTAAACTGAATCTTCACATAAATCTAAATGCTTAGAAGCAGACTGATTTTCAGAAATAAAAACCCCACTCCAAGAAACCCAGCTATACTACTATAAAGTGTTTTCTTTTGAATCTGGAGCTTTTAAACAAACAGAAGGCTGTGCCATATTTCCAATTCAATTTATTCAGTCTCATGCAGGAATAGGGATTTTAAAACAGTTATGTATTTATAGATGAGCTTTGTGCTAAGCAGATAGCACAGCATGATTTATAGGCAATTAGAGCTTGTACCACAAAAAATGGCTTAAGGGTTTAAGTCATACCTAACACTTGCTTTGGTTTGTTACATCTGAAATTGTGACCCTTTGAAGAAAATTGAAGCTCTTGTTCAGATGATGCCTTGCTCTGCATAGCAGTTTATGACTAAAAGTTCTCTAGATGACTGAAGTTTTGTATTGGGGTTCACTGAAGAGATCTTCATTCTCAGCATGTAGAAACAAGTGTGAGAGCAGTGCCTTTCCCCACCCCTTCCTCCCACCTCACTGAGCCTACTCTTATGCAGGAAGAAGACAACTTGCCAAAGTGTGGATTTAAGTGCTTTCACTTCCTTGTTTTTGCCTGAGACAACCCTCAGTACCACCCGAAACTTTTTAGAGAGCAGTGGAAGCTTAGCAGAGGTTTACTATGTCCTAGGTGAATTTTGAAAGTAAAGCTATAGTCAAAATTTGAGCCTTTCCCTTGGTCATTCTTAGAGGAAATGTATCATCCCTGTTTACTTTTAAAAGATGCAAAACCCATACCCAGAAGCAACATATGTATTTGCCTGGAATAAACAGGTTAGGACTATAGGTCATTAAAAGAGGGAAGCATTCCAATTAAAAAAAAAAAAAAATCTATTAAGTGTGTTTCTCTCTGGCACTTGTCAATATATATGTGAAGAACTTTTTATGTGCTTCCAAGTGCCTGGAGTGTTTGGTTTTGTTTTTTGTTTGTTTATGTGTGCGTGTGTGTATGTGATCAGAACAATCTCCCGACCATGTCACTGTGAATTCATAGACAAGATATTACAACATCAGATGAAATGCTTTCCAGGTCTCTAAAGAGATCTCAGTGATGCAAATCCATTATGGTTACATCATGACAAGATGTTGGTGAGTAATGTCATTGGGAATCTTTGGAGTGCATTTCACAGTAAAGAACTGAAATAAAAAGATGTCACAGAGCAATCTGAAACCCAGAGCCAACTGATGATCAAGTTGATTATGAATGACAAATTGTAAGAAGTTCTTTCTTTGTCCAAGTTACCAGATGTTCCATTTTCTGAACAACGGCTTGACCTTCCTCATATTAGCCTGTAAGATATAAAGATGCCCATTCCCTCGAAATGTCGTGTTTGTCATGTTTCTAGGTATGGGGCAGCAAGCGAGAAACAGTTTAATTGACAAGGATGTTAATTAAAATTCTTTTGCTTTAAATGCTTTAAATTCTGGTAACTTTATTTTGAATAGCAGTTACTGCTGTGGGTGAAAAAAAACCAGTATGTGTTCTGGTCATTTTCTGCTGCCCAGTCAAATGGCAGAAGAAACCTTCAGAGTTTTGAGGACAAAGTTACTAGAATAACTATATATTTTGTTAAACAACTTGAACAAGAGGGAGGTAGCAGCCTTAGCAGCTGGCATTTTGAAGGCTTGTGTTGTGGTTTAATACTATTCAGCAACTAAGTCTCACACAGCTGCTCGCTCACTTCAACTCAGCTGGATGGGGGAGAGAATAGGAAAAGTGAGAAAGGTCTTGGGTTAAGATAAAAGGCAGTTTGAAAAAGCTGCACATGTAGCAAAGCAAAATAAGGAATTCATTCACCACTTCCTATCAGCAGGCAGATGATGGCATCTTATGTATTCTGCTCAGGTGCATGATGAAGTCACCCCATCCAAATAATTATTGAGGAGTTTCCACCAGATGGTAATCTTCCTGTGGGAGACAGATGCAGTTTATAATGCAAGGAATTACTTTTTGTGATATCTGGGGCCTCTGTCAGGATAGGAGCATGAAGATTGTGTTACAGTGTTTGGCTATAGTATCAAAATACTGTATTTGAAACTTCAAAGGCAAAACAAACCCATAGAATAGGATTATTAGATGTAAGACTTGGGTTACCAGATTGGAAATATTTACCAATGCATAATATTTCCAGCAGTCCCACCAGACGTTAGAATTACTGTACAGTTATTGTGCACAGTCAGTCTGAAACTTTGGTAATGCCTTAAAACTTCTGAACATATGGATAAAATCGCATGGTTGATCTGTTATAAGTTGCTTGAAGCAAAGCTGCTGGTTCTTCATTTAGTGACAGTTCTAGCATCTTTTGAATGCTGGTGTTCAGTTGCAGAAGAGGGACATTCCCCTTGTATCACTGATCTCAACAGGTTGTAAATCTGAGAGTATGACTTACAGGAATGTCTCCACAGCCAAGAATGGGCTTCTAGTGGAGAGCTCAGAAGGCTGCTAGGTCACTAGAGCCACTTATTTCCCCACCCTCAAAGTTCATGGTTGGCATTTCCATTTACTGGAGATGGCCCAAGGTCACTGATGAGTTCATTTCCAGTTACTTCTCATAGGAAAACTTCCAAATAATTTTTGAAAACTCAATGGAATTTTTATATTCAAGAGGGCCTTAAAAGTCCAAATATGACTTCTTTAAATTTATTCACTGCAAATATATTAACTCAAACACAGGAGCTATGAGCAAACCTCTTAAGAGATTATTTGCATTTTGCCCGAAAGAAAATAAATCAACAATTGGCTGCTGCAGACTTTAAAATATACCACTTGAATTGTGACACTGCTGTGAAATTAAATATAAATGCTTCAGAGATCCAAATAACATTAAAGCTTTGAAGAAGGTGGAATTTTAAATCTTGATTTCTGCCAAGAAATAATAAACAATTAGGAAATAATCCAACTTCTTAGGATAATTATTTCCTTGCAATAGCTTCTGTCTGTTCAGCATTTACATTCTGAATAACACAGTTAAAAGGTTGTGTGAAATATTTGTTGTTAAACACAATGTCATAATAGATAAAGAGAATAAAGCAATATGAACTTGATAATAAAATTAAGCTTTTTTTTTTTTTTAATATGGTTTAATGGACAAGTTGAGTAACCACTTTGAAACAAAGTTAAACTCCCTTGCTTTCAGAGATAGAGTATGAACACAAGATTCTGTTTGAGTTGGTTTTTTTTATATTTTACATTACAATACAGGAAATAGTAGTGATTTAAGGCTGTATTATTACAGGACATTCTAATGCAGAAATCGGAGTATGAAGGGACTAGAAATTGTCTCTGTCTAAAAGTACTGTTGTGCCAGAGTTTATGGTTGCTGATAACTTGCCCTACTACAGGGCTGTCTTTAAAACCAAGTTAACACAGCAACTTCAGCTGTGAATTATGTTCAGCTATTTATTGTTCCTCTGTCTAGGATCTGCAGTTGAAAGGAGATTCCTTCCAATATGAAAAAATATATGAATAGAATATTTCATTTTTTTTATTCTGCAATTACAAATTGTATTTGTGATCCCAATTCAACTTCTGCTGCAGAGGGGGAAGACAGTTGACCTAAAAGCCTTTGTGGCTTTCAAAATACAGAAGACCCTGAGGACTGCTAGAAAGTTCAGACTATCTAAAGGAATTAAAACTTCTTGTTCTACACAACATTTACTAATTAATTTATAAATCCATCAATGGTAATTTTTGTCATCATAATTCTCTGAATGATTCTGTGAATTCAGGTTTTAGATTCTGGAATATTCTCAGCAATTTTTGTAGGAGTCATCTTCCCCCAGTTAAAATTCTTCTATATAAAAACTTTTTAATAGTGGAAAAGGCAACTACTTACTGGTTTATTTTCTTTCCGACTTTCTTTTGAAAGTTTTAAGTAAGGAGTGATTAGGTATTTATATAGCACTACTACCATTTCCAATGAAGTCAGTTGCATGATCTCTGCAGCCACTAATGAGGTTAAGGACATTGGATGAATTAAAGACAAACTGGAATAGATGAAGAGAGGGAAAGCCAGAGACATGAGGCTTACTAGTAAATATCCATTGACATCTGTAATGGTTGTAGGTCCATATGGAATATCATTTGAGGTATAACTCAGCATATTTCGATACATAATGAGTTGGAGCCTCATAAGGTAGAATAAAGAAAGCATGCAATAACTTTCCATACCCAATTAGAGTAGCAATGTAGCAACGATTTACAAAGTGGGTCAAATATGTTGACCACATCACCAAAGATGGAGCTAAATTAGGGGAACAGCGATTAATTTCTTAGTGCTGAGAAGGATTCACGGTGATGGGTAATAACATGCATGGAAACTACTGTAAAAATGAGCAGTTTTCCTAACTCAGTTTATGATTCTGCAATAGTTAGATTTTGAATACTGGAGTCAAATTCTCTAGTAGGTCCCATACTCTTCCACTCAACTAAGTTTTAAAATTCCCATCTTATACATTGACAAACTCTCCCCTTTACACCACTTGCTGAGCTAATCACTTAGGTAAAAGATGAAATTTTGCTATTCTTTTTTGCCAGTAATCACAAATGACAAGTGTCTTGTCTTTGTAAACCTTTAAAAGTAGAGCAGGGAACAAAAAATTACATGTCTTTGAGACAGTTTTTAAACTTTCTAAGCATGGAGCGCTCATTCCCACAATGAAGACATGAGGAAATTTTGTGTCTCACCCATGCAAATACTTCTACAGTCTTACAATATACAATTTGGAAAACTGTGGGGTTTTGTTTTGTTTTGTTTTGTTTTTTGGGGTTTTTTTGGGTTTTTTTGGGTTTTTTTTTTTTTTTGTAGAGGATGAAGACAAAAAGCAGATAGCTGAAATGAACAATGTTTTGGAACATATCACATCCCAAAGTCTTCTGAACTTCAGCAGTAGAGAAAGTTGGACCTGCAACAATGATATCAGAGAGCAATGTTTTTTAAGATGGAACACAATGCTTCTTGTTCATCAGATGTCTTCTGTTGGACAGTGGCTGGTCTTTTCCTCCTTGCATGATTAGACTTGGGTGTTCTGGAGCAAAAATCTTCTGCTGGTGAATTTTTGACTTAGTTGGCAAAGCTTTTTGGTGCTGGCTTATGGCATTGCAATTAGGAAGTGATTTTTATCTTGTAGACTCTTCTTGTGTGATATTTTCTCAAATCATGCTGTGATCTGCCTTGCAGCATGATCCAGATTAGGTCATCCTTAGCTAGCATCATTTCAGTTTGGTTTTTTTCCTCAGTAATCAGGACTCTACATACAACACAGAGTGGTCATCATAGCTTCCATATCCTGTGAAAGGTGATCACAGAATGTAGGTCCAGGAGTTAACACTTTAGCTTTTGCAATGGCAACAGTATGAATCTGTCAGTTAAACTCTAAGCCTGTGCAGTTTAGTCTGGATTGTCAGAGCTAATTAGCCAGGAGCAGTGTTGTTTTATTATTGCTGTCTTGAACTATTGCCCTCAAAAAGTGCCACCGTCTGCCACTCGGACACCCAGGTGGTTCAGAAGCTTACTAGCCTTGTTTTAAATACATTCTTTAAATACGTCTCTCTTGGTGCCCTACCCCTGCTCTCTCCCTGCAGTTCAAAAAGTATATGTGGAAGATCACATTTGGAGAAGAAAGTGTATTCCTTTTTAGGAAGAAGATCTGTGATGTAATACAACTATTTTCCAGAAATTATGAATCTTAAAAAATATCCTGTAAAAATGACTGAAAAAGCCCCAACAACACTAAGTGAGATAATCAACCACATTGACTACCACATTTCAAGTAACAGAATTAAAAATAAACTTGCTCTCAAAAAAAAAAAAGAATTTACAGTGATAATGGTACTACATATAGGTCAAATAGTCTATCTTCTCCAAATTTTCACCTTGATTGAAAAAGTTACTTTTATCCTTCTTGAGATGGAACTCATTTAAAATACAATTTTGTATGGAGTCTGTATTCTTGTACAGCCTATTTTGCTCATGGTTTTGTGCAACATCTCTCAGCAATGCAGTATGTTATCCACTGTATTGATTCCTTTTATTATTCTCATTCTGGAGTTGAAATATGTCTCAGAACCAAATTCAGTTCAGTATTCATTTAGGCCATTGCTTTAATGGGGATATTCAGCGTAGGTGGTCTTTTTACTACCTGCTCTGTAATTGTATAATTTTGCTTAGGTTGAAAGTAGTTTTAAGAAAAAACCTGAACTACCCAAAGACAATGATAGTCAATGTGCCTTCCAAGTGATGATGGATATCTTGAGAATAATTACTCCCTGTCAGTGGTTTGTCCTTTATGCACATTTCTTCCATTTACTTTTCTAGAAGGGGTGTTGGGGACAAAGGATCTAGTTGCTGCTAATGCCAAATTCCAATCTCTAATGTGGCAAAATTTGTAATTGCAAAAGACTTGAACAGCAAAGAGAGAAAAACTTAAAAAAAAAACAACCCAGGAGCCTGTTTATCTGCGGCACCAAGCAAATCTATGAAATGCAAAAGGGTAACGGCAGTTTCACTAAGAATAAAATATTCATGCTGCTAACTTACATAAAACAAAAGATGGAGTGTTTTCTGCAGGGAAATTACTTTCTGTGATGAGCTCCATTTATGCATGATAGAGTTTTAAATTTTTGAAAACCCCCTTGGTTATTTTTTTTCTGTTTTTCAATTCTAGCGGTTTTAATTTTAGCCTTATAAACAGATAAATGTAAAGTTTCTTGCTAAAAGAGCCTTATTCTGTTTAAAGTCATATTTATTACATTCAGCAAAAGCAGAATTGCTTCTGTCAATGACAATGAATACAAAATCAATGTTTAAGACTGCAGTCTCATAGACTTCATGTTATAAAGCAAGTACTTCAGTTTTAAAGTGCCCTATAATAAAATGTGTCTTCATTTACTTTCAGGACGTTTTCAGCATTCTTCATGTTATGAAGTATGCTCCAGAGGTTCTAGTTTTGCACCACATTACTGGAAAGCAGACAGTTGCAGATGGAGTTGTCTAACAGTAAACTTCTTCTGTCCTGCAGCAGAGATATATGTCACCTGAGCCTATGGATTTCTGGAATTTTGATTGTATAACCCAGACAGAAACATTGCACTGGCTGTTTGGCAAGACTTTGCTCATCTTGGAGTTTTTTGGTTCCTGCTGCTAGAGTGGTAAGTGGAATAACGTTTGATGGTCTAGGACTGTGTTTTCTGGGTTTTGGTTGTTTCGTTTGTCACTTTTTGTTTGTTTGTTTTGTGTGTGTATCATTTAGGCAGTTCATTCACTCTGGATATATTTTTGAGAAATTCAAATTATGGTCAGGATTAAAGCGTTATCACCAGAATTATGAAGTCTCATGCTCATAATGGATGATCAAAATATATGGCTTCCTTCTGTCAAAAGCAAACTCTGAAGATATCAGTGTAGGGAACCTCTTACATGTTATTCAGGCTTGATACAAAGCTGAAAGTGGAGTGAGGAAATCTGGACTTTTAGTCTCAAGCTAGGCCTAAGTTCTCAGAAACGTTCATAAATCTATCTTCTTTCTGTATTGTTACAAACAGGTTTTTCAAAGCCAGGTGATTACTGACCTCATTGGATTTTAGCCAAGATATCAGACTTAAAACTTTCTGAATAGTTGCTTCTGCCAAGCTTTACACAGTACAACAGTTCAGGTTAATACTCAGTTTCAGCAGTTTAGGGTGAGTTGTTGGCTTATGTTCAGTGTTCCAGAGGAAAAAACCTAAGAAAAATATAATTCAAGATGTTGGATAGTGCTAGGGCATAATGAACTGTATGAAAAAAGAGTAAATATGTCTATTTAAAATGAGTACCATAACCTGATTTTCTTGTTCTTTTGACTATAAACAGTGCAATGCTTTTAGTATGTGTTTATTTAGATATCAGAATACAGCCAAGTTCGATGTCCCATCAAACAAAAAACTTGTAAATAAACAATTAATATTATGGTTCTCACATGTTTTGAATTATAGTTTTACCTACTAAATAGGTAAATAGTGAAATAAATTTAGTTCATTCCACATAATAAAGTATAGAAGGAATATGTATCCTTGGGAATAAGTAGGTGCTTAAACACTTAAAGAAAAAAACAAACCAGCAAAACCAACCTACTGCAGTTTAGTGTCTCTTATACAAGTGTTTGCTGGATTGTATCTTCTAAAAGCATCTTTGCACTTCACTCTTCAAAGTGACAAATGTTATTTAGGAAGAGAACTTCCCTTCCCTAGAGGAACCTTTTATTTTATTAAGTGATCATAATGGTGACAGTAGCATAACTCTTGAGAGATTAGAAAATATGAGCTAGGAAATGGGACAGATGTGAGCTGTATAGCAATAAGCAATGAGGAAATGGATACTTTCACTATTATGCTCTCCTTACATTATGAATGGAGAATAGAACATGATTTTTATCCTCTGATGCAATTATAACCAAGGAAATAGGTGCTAGTGTCAGTATTTCTGGGAGGCAGACTAGGACTGCCTGTTTATACTGTGGGTGCAGAGAAGCACAGTCACTTCAGTGCAGGCTGCTGACAGTGCAACAGCTGAGCAGGTCAGGCCATAAAGTGCCACAGCTGTAAGTCAACCAGTTTCAAGGCTCTCTCGGCAGGCCATGCTGTGTGACGCAGGCTGATGTAATTGAGTGAGCTGGGTGAGGTCATGCAGGGAACCACCAGTAGAGTGTGAAGTCTTAAAATTTTCAGCTTATTGGTGACTTGCTTTACACGTTGTATCATCTTTCTCTTCACCTGCTCAAGTTTGGGTTATGGCTGTACTATGTGAGAAGACGGCTAAATTCAGTTCTTCCCTTGGTATATGAGTATATCACATTCTTAATAGATAAACTGCCCTTTCTTTTACCACAGCCTTTGGAGAAAAGGTTGAAAGGGTTGAATAACAATAGTAGGCAGCTCTAATATTGCGCTTTTCAGCTCTCTCAAAAGGCTTTTACAAAGCAGGTAACTGTAATTAGACCTGGTCAGAAACTTCCAGACAGGACAGAGCTCTTTTGGAGAATGCTGATTCAATAGGACTGATGGGTTTCGCTCTAGCTTTTGTTTGTCTAATGAGTTTTGAAAACAGCAGAAGACATCTTCATATTCTGTCATATACAATACTAGCTCTATAAACAAATCATTTCTACAGGGAAATACTTTTTCTATTGATTTACATGGTGGTTGGGAAAAGCTCTCAATGTTCTGAAGTTAAGTCTATGCTTGGGAACTGGCCAACAGCCTTATCAAGAATTAATTTTTAATATATTTTGTGGAATATTTCATGTAATCCTTGTAGATAACAGTTAACCGTGTCACTTGCTCACTGCCCTGGCAAAAAATGCAAGCAGGTGTGCTGATTCCTTTGGCTCTTCCTTGCAGATTCAAGTGCATTCTATTTAGAACTATCATGGTTGCTATCAAGTAGTGATACAGAAAGTTGCATTGAGTAGGTGATGCTTACCTCTCTGAGCAGATAGATTATGTGGTCAATTTATTAGAATTTGTCATAAGAACTCTTATTTTAAAAGTGAAGTAATACTGACTTTGATATGAGCAAAACAGGCTACTTGATTTGATCTCAGTGTAGTGATGATAATTACATTTTGCTCTTCTGCTGTCAAGCACATATTATAAAACATGCTATAATGATAAATGGGAAGCTGTACAGTCCTAGGGAGGCATCCATTGCAATATACAAGCAATCCATACAAACCTAATGAAATCTAGAAGAAATACTAACTTAAAATATGATTCCAAAATAGGAGGTGCTTAAGGTCAAAGATACTGGGAAAAAAAATTCAAGGTAACATTTCCTTTCTCCAAAGTTGTTCTGACAAATTTGTAACCCAGTAGCATCTTTATGAACATGTGATACAGAAGCATCTTAAACTCCAGTGTGTTCAAACTTTGTTAGGCTGTTGGGTGCACAGATTGGAGAGGTTAGATATGAATTCCCATTACATATTTAGCAAAAGGTCGACTTTTTTTCTGTGTCTCAAATTTGTTGAAGGCAACAGTACAGCTAAGAATGGTTGAAAAACTGTAATACTTCAGTTCCATACTATCTTAATATTCCACAGTACTATAATATAGGATACTCTGACAATTTTACTTTATACAATGGAGTATTCCATCGACTTCCTAGAAGTTATTCTGAAATGTTACACATGGGTATGATTTATAGCTTACTTGATTCATTAGAGATGTCTTCTTTATGAATGAAGTTTGATAATGTGCAAAGAAAAGAGAGAGGGAGAAGATTTTCTTTCAAAAAACACCAGGAATAGATCCAGAGAATATTTTTAATCATTAGCATAAAGATGTTGCCACTCTCCAGAGGAGTAGACATTTTGTAGGAGATGTTTAGCCTTGAGGCAATTCGTTCCTTACACAGAGGCATAAGAAATACAGCTCCTGGCAGTTTTTATCATTACTAATAAATGAATAAGCATGGTTACTGCGAAAACATGTTTTATCAGAAGGACATGTTACACCATTCTTATCAATAATTCTATGCAAGTAAAATTCAAGCCTGTGGGATTGTATTGTTGCAAGTATTTTATACAATTACTTTTCATAAAAGAAAATCGGACTGGGATGATGATGAATGATGGATGCAAATTTTAGATATAATTAAAAGAAAAAAAGTTAAATTCTCAATTTCCTTTAACAAAGAGAAAAAAAAAGTAGTGTACAACTATAGTTTAATAGATAATATTCCATTAAAGTGAATGTCATGCAGGAAAAACTAGGCAGGTTTATATGAGAGAAATTGACAAGCTTTAAATTGTCATGAATATGTGACTAGACGACCTATTTTGCTTCCCATTTTAAATCTGGAGATGAGCAGATTAAGGATTGTGCTGGAGAGTACAACAGCTTTTAAGGGAAGAGAAACTATTGCTATCAGAGCAATCCTGTAGGAATACTGCAAGAACTCAGTGGGGGTTGGATAGCTATTAACAGTTCAGCTATAGCAAGTCTACCATCAAGTATATGGGCATCACCAAACTAAGATTTTTGTCAGACAGATGAGGAGTAGAAGACAGTTGATTCAGTTACTAGAGGTAGTTGAGACAAGCATCAATTAATTTCAGAACTAGCAAAAAATAATTCAAAGGCAAGGCCATTCCTTGGTCAGAAAATATCCTGACTGTAAGCGATTTTTACACTCTTAGTATGTTTGGTGAAGAGTTTTGTAGGGGAGGGTTGTCATTTTGAGTTTCAAAGCTTTATGCTTTGGAAGGAAAGCAGCAGGTCACTCAGAACTACAAGGGTGAGTGGCATCTCCTAACGTTATTTGAAAAGGATAGATTCAAAACAAGGAACATATGTTTTTCCACACCCTGTCACAGTGTCATTTGAGTCTAATGAAAATGAAGACAAAATATGCTGTGCAGTGGCTACAGGAGTAATTACAGAGCAGAGCACAAGGGGAACTGAAGAGATGGTTATACACCTACATTAGAAAATTTTTTTTTCTAAGATTTTACCTTTGCACAACCCTTCAGGCCTCCTATTTTCTTCTCTGTTTATTCTTATATCTGTCATTTGGTAACTGTCTGTCCAGTGAAGCAGTGTAAGATGAAGAGCATGATCTTGTTTTCACTGCAACAGGGCTTTGCATTGAGAGAACAACAACAAAAAATCCAAGGAACCAAGAAAACTGTCAGGGGTGGACAGGGTGCTGACTGTGAAAGCATGTAATTTTGTTGGGCAAAGAGATATGTGTTATGGGAAGGCTGAGAATAAGCCATATAGTAAAGGCTATCTCTGTGTTTCAGTTTAGCTGAGTGTAGGAAAACTGTTCATATCTCCCATAAATTACACTGTTTCTCCAGTTAATGTACAGTCTCATAGCTCTTGCATATTAAGTAACATTTGTTAAAAATTCATAAAGAGTCCAAAGCATTCAAAATCCAATACCAGGCAATGTGATGTTAAAGTCTTGCACAAAAATTGAACCCTACTTCCATTCATCTGAGAGCGTGCAGGCATTTAAGAAGGCAGTTGTAGAGTTCATGCTTAATAGCCTGCTTCCACGCTTATTGGCTGCGGTATAGATTATATGAGTTCACTGAACAGTTCTTTATGTGGTTTATCTCAGACTCTCTTTTTATCTGGATTTATTATGTCTGGCAGTGGTGTGCATAAGCCCAAGCTGTAAAAGATGACAGCTGTACTTCTGAGATATATGTCTCTCTTTTCCAAGTTCCTGGAAGTACTCCAGTATGGCTGAGATCATCAGGACAAGGATTTTTAGCTGGATGTAGTCTGGGATCTGTAGTTCCTTCTGCATCTTTGAAATCTGGAAAACAGACACAAAAATGTAAACTCTTGTAGAAAGTGATGCATTAACTGAGTTCATGCCGGGCTTTCATTAAAATTGTGCCTGTTTTGTCTTCCAGAACGATGGGCTTGTCTAAATTTTTACTAGAGTACTTGATTCTGAAGAATTTTTCAGAACTCAGTTCTGGGCTGGAAATGAAAAACCACAGTGGCCTTCTGTTAGATAGATATTTAGTTCTCCATTTTTTATGAATAAAAATCAGTTTGATTTCAGTTTTGCATTGAATTGAAAATTAAGGTCATGAGTTTATCTAACTAAGGTTTGCAGGATTTTCTTGACATGCAGCGAACAGATCAGTGATGTTTGGGGTACTTAAGAACTACAGTATTCAAATTTCTTGGCCTCTTGTGAGAACATTAACAAATATTCAGCAGTTTACAAAACCCAGGTCAGCAGCAGAGGATATTTAAAACAAGTAGGAGGAGTCTAGCTTTGATATTTTCTTTTTACTTGCTATCTTTCAATGTATATTTTTGCAGTGATCTCTAATTAGGTGGGAGCCTTGCTCTGCTAGGTGGTATACAGATGGACAGTAGATAATAATGCCTGACTAAAAGAGCTTCAATACAGAGTTAACCCTTATAAGTTCTCAAAACAAAATGAGGCTAATTGATTTGACAGGAGTAAATGGTACTTTGTCTGGTAAGGAAGATGGTCCTAAGGTAATGGAAAACACAACCACAAGTAGGCAATCCCCTTGCCTTAAGAAATTTTGGAGGTTCCCGCAGGTGTGTACTAACATAGTTTGGAAAACTACCATCAGAAAACAGTGCAGCATTGGCTTCACAACATTTTCCTGTCAAGTTCGTAAGAAATTGTTCCTCTTTTTATTGTACTTAATAGCACACTACCTGAGTAATGAATGTTCTGCAGCTTTCTAATTTTGCTATGCAAGTAGACATTAAATTCTTAAAAAAGAAAGAATAATTTTTAATATTTACATTTCACAGACAGTACACAGGACTAACAAGTAGATTTACAAGGAGGAATCTATTATGACCTTGTACATTATTTGACCTTCTTCATAGTCCAATCTCTGCATAATTGCATTCTGTTGTAATTTAAACAGTTGTTTCTGCAGCAAATTTATACCTCACGGTGTGAATTTGTGACATTCAAAATAAATTCAGAAACTATTAAGTGCAGATAATTATGTACTTGGAAAAGTTGTTCTAGTGTTCCCTCTCACTATCAAGAGTGTGCACCTCTTTTTCTGGACTTACGTAGCTGTCAGTTTATAGACACTGGATTTTGTTATAACTGCCTGCTAGGTTAAAGTGCCTTCAGCTATCAGAAATCTCAGCTTGTTAGATGTTCATTGCTTGTGATCCAAGTTATGCTAGAAACCTTCACTGTAAGAAGTGATTATGGACTGAGATAATTCAGTGCCTCAGTGAAGGTAGGTCTCAAGTCATCCTTCTGGTTCCTTTCTGAATCTTTTTCAATTTTTTAATGTATTTTCTGTATTGTAGGTATTCAAACCAGACCAGATTTGTATGGTATTGTCTTATTATTGCAAATACCATCTACAGAGGCAATACCACTTCTGCTCCAGGTGGTCCTTTAGGCTTTCTAAGAAAATCTTGGCTACTGTATTGTACTGGGAGCTCTTACTACGTGCAGTCTCCCTTAACTCCTTTTTGGAGTAACTGCTTTCTAGTCTCAGTATGCACAATAGCGCCTAATCTTTCCAAGTACTCCACAAGGAAATGTTTTCTATATGATACCTATTTCTCATCTGTAATGAAGTGATACAAAAGTGTAATTGCTATGATGTTTCCTTAATAATTTTTTAGGTCTGCTTTTAGAGAGCTACTCCTTGTCTGAAAATGGTGTTTCACTCAATGAGAAAAAGAAAAGAAAACAGGGTGTTGGGTACATGGTCTACTGTGCTTCTCTCAGTACATCCGGTAAAAAAAGAAAGCATATATTCAGCATACAACATGCCTGTGAAACTAAAGTAAAGAAAACAACAGTGCTTAATTTCCTTGATGAATACTCCATGCATGAATTAAATTGTTGCCATTATATCCCAGATTCCTGTAATATCTTGGGGCATGTCATTCTTCCAGAACAAAATCTGGCCAAGGATGGGGGGATTGTTACAGACTAATCTTTCATAAATTTCCTTTGCTTGTAAAAAAACCCCAAACAAATAACACAAATATATTATTTGCAGGTATTCTCAAACAGGTGAAACAACAGAAATAGTCAAATGCTGTAAGTCATAATCGTGTTGCTGATGACAATATACAACGGAAATATAGATTAAGTATTGGTTATGGAATTTAAGTCAATTAACCTGAAAGTAGTTATCATAAAATTCTTATTTTCTTTCAGTGGCTGTTTCTTTTTTTTTTTTTTTTTGTAAAGCTGAGTAAGAATGAGACAATACAAAACTCTGTTCCAAAAGTTAACATGCTTATGGTCTGAGACAAATGCAGTTAAAACAGAATTATCACTGTGAAAGCACATTAATTTCTAAGGTAAATCTATATCAATTAGCCACTACACCTGAACTTCTCAAGGAAGAGTGCTACAATTATTTTTATCCAAGTGCTCTTTAAAGAACAAATATAAAGAAAATTAGTGTAATTTCCTGCCATTGAAGATAGGGATTATGGATGTTAACATACATTACTAGATAGTGAGTAGAGCTTGGTGGAGAAATTTCCTCAAATATGGATGTAGGAAAAGTTTTACAACATTTTAAAATCCAATTACATTGCTTTAGAACTTTCCATTTCCCCGCATATTCCATTTTGAAATTCACTTACTGCAGTTGCCACTTCAGGTTGTAGTTTACTGGCCTCCAACTGTACTGAATCTGCACCACCTTCTTTTTAATGAGTTGCTGCTGCTGGGAGGAACGACTCAGCAGAATGTAGGAAGTGCTCTGTTCCTGCAGCCCAGGGTGCGCTCTGTGGACAACTTGTCACCATATTCAGTTACTCTCCATATAAGATCACCAAAGTCCTATGAAAAAACAGTAACTTTTATTGGTTTAATCTCACAAGATGCAAGCTGTTTACAATGGGGAGGAAATTGCATCTCCTTCAAATGGGGTGTCCCTACTAGACTAGCAAATATTATCTTTCTTGTACGTAAACAGTCCTCCATTTGATGAGATATTCTGCCTACTACAGTATAGTGATGGATAAAAATTAGAGACAGCCTTGAGAAGCTGAGAGTTACAGTTCTCAGGAAAACAATGAGTAGAGTCTAAGGGAAAGGCAGAGGGGAAAAATTGTGGGTAATTCAGGGTTCACTACAGCCACTCAACTGAAGCTGGAAGAAGAAAGAGTATAAACTGGATTTAATAAATGGGAAATAGGGATAAGCTGTGGAAGATCAGACATGAAAAGAATTGAAGTACAGAAAAGGAAAAAACAATGCAGGGTTTGAAAAAGGGTCAGAGAAATGTACTTGTGAGCACTACTTGGAAAATATGTATAATCAACAATCCACAGGCTCTGAGAGCTGCTTCTGTTCTTCATGTTGGGTTTGATTACACACACACACTATGCTAAAAACCCTTCCACGTGCTCAATACTCTTTTTAGTAACTTTTCTTACCCTTCTCTCACGGCAGTGGTACTTAGTGCACTTATAGTTTGTTTGCATCAGAAAGGCCATGTATGGGCTGTCTGCCTTTGTGGTTGATTCTACATACACTGCTTTAAAAAAAAAGTGAGACCATGGTTGTCTGAAAATATCTTCAGTACAAACATAAAACTCAATCTGCTTACTTTATGGACCAAAATGTAGTTTATTTTTTGCAATAAAAAACTAGAGTGCTTATCCCTGTGTAATGCAATTACCTCTTGAGATGCCCGTATCATTCTAGAATTAATTTGTGGGAGGGACATGCTATTATCCTTCTTTTATAGTTGGGAACACCAAAGCAAAAGGATTTCAGGCTTAACTTTCAAATCCAAACTTTGATCTTTCTGTCACAAGACATCCTTTTTTCGATACTCCACAGCAAGTGCTCAGAGACTGACTTAAACTGGACTTGTTGGCACTAGGATATTCTTAATGGGGGTGTAGAGTTCCTCTTCCCCCCCCCCACCCCCCCGGCTTTCTAGTTTAGATTCTGGTTTTCCATGGAACTGAAAGTACTTATCAAAAGGACATCTGTAAATTAGTAAAAAATGCAGATTGTAGAGAATGTATATTTTAGATAATCGAGTTGGTGAGAGAGAACCTCTTGTTGTTGAGAAAACTTTTCTGGAAATACTGTATTTAGGCTAGACATTTTCTTGGTGAAATGTTACTTTTTTTTTTTTTCTATGTTTCAGGCATATATTTTGTTGTTCAGCATGATGTGTTTGTGTACTGTTTTCTCTTGTAAAAGTCAGTTCATGTACCTACTGTTTCTCACCACACTTTCTGTTTTGACTAAACTATACTCCCCCACCCCCCACAAAAAAAGAACAAAAGCGAAGCTAGTTTGAATTTTCAAAATTTGTCAGCTTTTACATACAGAGATTAAAATCCACTAACTTCCCATCACCCTAGCGCTCCAGATTTCCATGTAGTATCTAGCAAGTATCTATGTATGTAGGAATTTACCTGCTGTTAGATGGTGTTTCAGAGCACTGGCTTTCATACCTTCTTTAACTTCCAAACTGTTGTCAAGGCCCTCTAATAATATTTATAGCAGCCTTCTTATATGACGATTTGCCCTCTACAGTAATTTGTAGGAAATGAAATATTTCTGTGCTGTGATTGTATGAATTTAATCTTTGTTTGTAGCTTGGCTCTTAGTATTTCCCTTCAAAATAACAAATTAATTACTGCTGGTGAAATCTGATCCAATTTCACTTCGTGCTTTTGATGGCATTACCAGAGTTAACTGCTCAGCTAATAAATCTTGCACAGCACTCTTGCAGTTTAACAAAATTTATGCTATCGGTTGAGAGTACTGCTGGAAATGTTGTACTCAAGGCTCTCCAAAATGTAATTGAGAATGTCAGGAGAAATCATTACAAAATACATGATTGCCCAGATTTATCTGCTACCCTCGACAGCTTTAAAGCATGCAATATGTACAAAAGGTGGAGTGCTGCGGAACGATTCAGGTACAGTAACGCACCCATGGAATGTGGCCAACTTGAGTCATACATTTGTTCTAGCTACATATATTTTAAATATAAAGGAATGATTATCAATGTCAGGCACTTTATATGGCTCACATTAATTTTGAAAAGAGGAGAGGATAAAACCCAAGTTCCTCCTCCGTGCACTGTATTTAAAGACAAGATGCTGAGGACTCAGGAAAGGCACACAATTCTTTACCCTGAATTTTAAAAGCAGCTGTTTTGTTAGTTATGGATATAGAATGAGAATTCCTGTGACAAATCTTAAGGCTGTGTATTTTGGATAATTCTGATCAATGAGTTTTAAAAAAAATTTTTGATTACTATGTTTATCCTGCCTCTGTTCTGTGCTGTTGTTGTCAAGCTTTATGGAATAATCTTATGATCTGAGTGATTATTATAATTGCTCTCTGCAGTTTAGTTATGAAGAAGAAAAACATGTATCTTTCACACTTCTCAGAAATATATCTGCTGCTTTGGAAGTGTAATAAGGAAAAATGGCTGAAGAGTGAAGAATAACTGTACAGAACTAAGGGAAGTATTACACAGTGGAGTAGTACAGAAGTTACTAGTGGTATGCAGAAACTCATAAACTCAGATGTATTGAACCTGAAATTGTAAAGAGTGTGTGTAAGTTTGATAATTTATTTATTAAAATAATTTAGTGAGCTTGGAATTATTCTTGACAAAGTTTCCTTTTGATATAATATCACTCCCATGGTATTAAAGGAAAGGCACACCTCATTGTATTATTTAAATGAAAGGTGTCAACTTACTTTTAGACTTTTGGCCAGTTTTCTGCTTAAAATCAAACATTTATTTGTTGAGAAATTAGAAAAATATATAGGAAATGGAACTAGATGTTTAGATAAATAAAAATTAGAGTTTATGAAGAAAGCAAAGGGAAGTATGGGAAGATTCAAACTGAGATGCAAGCAGAAAATTATCATGGCAGAAGTGTTGAGTGAAAAAAAAAAAAAGAGAACACAGATAAAGAAATAACTTAAATTCAACCTTTTGTTTTCCATATTCTTTGTCATTCTTACAAATATTTCCCAATGAACCTGCATTACATTGCTGGACAGAATAGAGATTGAAGGCAATTTTTAAAAAATGCATATACCTCACGTAGTCAAGAGCCCCTGCTTATTGTAGTGTTGTATGTTGACTTAAGTAGGCATAAGAATAACTGTGTTTATCATTGTCTTATTTATTTAAGCCTTGCTAATTTGGTAGAGGTTTTTTTATCCTTAGGAATTCCAAGAATTCTATGGGTGAAATACTATTACAGCCTGGTGCAGAGCTCGCTTCTATCATTTTCTCCTGGCATGAAAACCTAGTTCACAAGGAACAACATTAAACAGTTGAGAGCACAAAACTGTGTAAAGATTCTAAGTGCAATATGTCTTTATATTTCATTTCTCCATACTGTTCTCTGATCACGAACACCACTATAAATTAGGATTAATTGAATGGGCAGTGATTTAGTTGTGCTAAGGTGAAATACAGGTTCTAAGCCATGCCTGCTTTGGCTTACTGAAGATCTGCTCCTAGGCTTAGCTGCTTATGTTATTGTTGCCTGATTTACTTCAGAGTCTTCATGAGGAAAGAGCTGAGTGAACAATTTACTGTTATCTTAGATAACAGAGTTGGCCCTTCTGTCAGTAATATTATTTCTCATAAAGACTGGAATAAGAGAACAGATGCAGGTAAACTCTATCCCATATACAATATCAGTTTACACGCTTTCATGGTTTTCTACTCTTCAGTACTTGTGTTGATGTTAAACATTGATCCTCCCATTTCGTTGCTTGATCCTGGTCATCTTAAGGATAATCATTTCATTTAGTGTCAGTGTAAAGGGACATTTCAAAGCTATCGTTCTGAGGGATGTTCATTGAGGGAGGAATATGACATTTCTGGGAGACTGTCAGGGCCCTCATGAAGTGTTAAGATTATTTAGGTGGCTATGTTGCAGAGGAATGTACATTAACTTGAAATATGGGAAATATCTATAATAAAGAGTTTCAGTTTATTTGATCAGGGAGAAAACCTAGATAAAGAAAACCCCTGGGTGTTTTTAAAATGTTCCTTAATGCTTTTTATACTCCTCAAGATGTAGTGAAGGTCAATGCAGTAGGAAATGTCTCCACTGATTTAGATAAACGGTACCTCTTTGCAATACATTCCATTTCCCTTTTATCCACTTGAAGAGCTACCATAAGACTTTACCTTAGGCTGTCAAGCAATGTGCAAATCTTTCATAACCCCTGGTGAGGTTATTAGGTTGGCATATCTCTTGGCCTTTAGGGCAAGCACTTCCACTAAGAGACTTCTTCATTTATTGTTGTTATCATGGTGCGTGCATTATAAATATTTATTTCTGCTAGTAATTAATTTC
>JANHGN010017405.1:133582-167717 GCA_024605025.1 Megaceryle maxima
TTTATTATCCTATAAGCCAGAATGGTATTCAAATTAATTTGATTTTAATATAAAAATTAAAATAAAAATATTTCTTCTTTCATGTTTTATTTGTATGTTGCCATGGTTGCTCTGTAACCATTTCTGACTAATACTTCAGGGTTTATAATGCACAGCAGAATACCGAGACTGAATAATAAGACAATGTACATATGTAGTCAGCCAACTTAATGGTATCTACTAACAGCAAAAAGCATTTTAGGAAGTCCCAGTGGAGACACCATGGCCCTGTGAACTCAACAAGAGTTTTGAAGCTTGCATCACTTTTAATTGAAGTACAGAAATTGCTGCTGTAGAAAGCAATCTTGTTTAATAGCTAGTTAAAATACTTATCTATATAGGTGTATATATATGTACCTTTATACATGTATATCTAAATTATTACAGATCCTCAGTGATAAAGACATGCTAACATTGTACTGTGGCTGCCACTTTTTTACAATATTACAGGACCCTTTTTGGCCACTTCAATGGTAAAGCAGTCGTTGTAGTACTGGAGATTGCTAGAGCTTTCAGATACACTTGCAAAGATTTTTGTTTATAATAGAAAAATGCAGACTTGTCAAGTCTCGTGCCATCAGTACAATGCTTACGCTTTTGCTGCCTTCTTTCTAGCTGCAGAGTTAAGCACTGATTTGTAGCTGCTCCTGCACTTTCTTCTGTGCGTTGTGCAGGCAGACCAAGGACTAGAGGGAAGCTATGGTGCCACTGAGGACTTGGCCTCCCAGGGGAGTTGTATCCTTTAAGGATAACCAGGCAGCAGTCCCTCCATAGCAACTGAATATAGCCAAGTGTGTAGATGAGTTAGGGATCAGGGATTGCTGTGACAGAAATCTTTGAAAGACAGGTCAGTGCAGTTTCAAATTTCAGACTTACCTCTCTACTGGATTGACAATACAACAGTGAGTTCTTTACCCTTATCAGTAATAATCATCACACATACAAAACATGAACTTAATGAACTTATCCTAATTTACCTCCCAGTATGTGATACCACTGAAATGATGACATTTTGATTAGCACTGATGGCTCTGGTCCTTGAAAGCTCAAGGTGACCAGTCCTACGAACTCACTTATAAAGGAAGTCCCAGCTTTCTTCATGTCTTGTGGGTGTTTTATGCTTCTCTGACCCCTTCTCAACAGAAAAAAAAGGATGATCTTATCTGTGGCATCTTAATTTTATAACCATTAATTCCATCTTCCCTTACTTTTTTGTTTCCAATGTTAACATAGGAAAAGTTCATACTCAGAAGTATACTCTAAGATTGGTATTTGCATCTTAAGTGCAATACAGATTCTTCATAGTCACAAATTAATGCAACTGAGGCAACAAACCGTAGATCACTTGCTCAAAGAAATATTCAAAATGTATAATCAAATTTTCTTTGCTAAGTTATTCCTAGCAGGTTGAAGCATCTCTAAAGATAATGAAAACTAATTCAAGGAATTATCTTTACCTTCTACCAACTAATGAAAAATGTGAAATACTAACCTAGAAGAAAAACACCCACCCTGTGAATAGTTTTCTGCTGAGTTAGTGAGCTGAACTGGTTCCATAAATATTACAATGAATTTCAGCACTGACTTGAATTAGGCAGTGGGACCATGTTTGCAGGTACAAGACTTGAGAGGGATGTGGAAAAGTGAACTTCATCCAGGAAGAACTGAGCAGTCAGATAAATTTGGTTCTCGTATGGAGCTTTTCTCTGAGATGTATATTTTGCAAAACTTGTAACATTTTACATCTTACATAACAGTTCATTAATTGCAACCAGCTTAGAGAGAATCTACCCTGCCCCAAGTGTTAGACCTAAATAGCCAGAACAGGAACCCAAGTTTGTGTCTTCCAACAAAGCTGAATGATGCAACCACTGCATTATTGATGTGGACTAGATATTGAGGCTTGTTTTGTTTGAAATCTCTTGGTGTCATCTAATTGGAGCAACTTTTTCTTTTGCTAACTGGCATACTTTCTATGGGGTAGGAAATAATATTTTGTAGGTCCAACCTGAATAGCAATGTTGAGAGCCCAAAAGAGTTGCTTTTATTGAAAAAGTTAGAACTCTGAAACATCTTTAAAACTGCAGTCATTATTTGCATTCTTTGCCTTTGGCCACTGAGAGCACTGAAGATAATTTATGGCTTTTTTAGATTCTGGAAACTGAATTGCTATCCTTTGCCAGTCTCCAGTGGCTTTTCATAGGCCATGTATGCAATAGCCCTTTCTGCAGTTCAGCCAGAGATTTCCCTGGGTCACTTCTGACACAGTATACTTAAGTCATTAGGTTGTACAGTGCCCTATAGCAAAGATTTTGTAAACTCAAGCTCATAAATAAAGTATACCATAAAAAAAATCTAATATTTAGGTTAATTCTTCAAAGTGTTTTTAATGGTAACAGAGATTTTGGTCTTCTCAAATTTTATCGTATGACATTTAAACCTTAGATTAGCTTACAGGTCATCCAGAAATTAAAGCCAGATGAATTTACAATTAGCCCACACTACTAAATTCACCTTTGGGTACATATTAAACTGCTACTACATTCAGTTGAAAACTGTCAATAAACAGCTGTAGTGCAGAAAAATCTGGTTTGAAAAAGCTGGTTCAAAGTCTGTGATAAGAGGTAGAAATTCCGAGTACTGCCATTGCTTCTGAGACCAAGGATGAATCTGAATCTTGCTACCGTTCTCCTTTGATATGAGCTTTCTTGTAGTTCAAGTTGTGGTGGTGTGGAACTATGTCTTGGAAATATAATCTCAAGGAACAGTTTAAATCTCACTAATAGAGGGATTGCAAAAAACTTAGTTTCCGTTCTCCTGAGAGAATAATAATTTCTTTTTGAATCTCTGTGTCTGGATGACATTATTATTAATACCTTAAGAGTGGATATCATAATGTTGGTGTTTATGAATTCCAGAATTAATTAGCTGCTCTTTAAATATCCCAGGGCAAGACAGCATTCCTCTTGGTTCCTATTCTTTTCCCACAAAATGTTACTACATTTGACCTATATAGACTTGGTTTGTTGTTTTGTTTTTGTTTTTTTTTTTCTTTGTGTAATCACAGAGCCTTCACAAAGTGCAACTCCTGTGTGCTTTAGTGAGATGGAAATTCTTAAAATCCACTAATATGATTGACTGCGTATGTAAGGATATGAATTTACCTGTGGTGATGGGCACAGGTTTAGCTGCATTTGTTAAGAAAAATGCAGGATTGGAAGGAAGGATTAGCATATAGTGGGATCATAATATTATGAGGATGTACGGGGACTTATAAAAAATAACAGCTAGAGTGATGCAAAAGTACCACGTGGCTCCAGTTCTATTGCCCAAAAGCATGTTAGATGTCCTGTAAACTACAATCTCTTATTTTAGCCACAAATTATATGTTGTGGTAGTTTTGTATATTGCTAGATAAAACACATTTGAATATGTTATTCTGACATTATTATCTATGCATTATCTATTGCTACAAAAGTCATAGATAAAATGAAGTGTAGAAAATGGGCAGTGTTTTGCAAGAATTGGAGAGCATTTATGAGGAACTACTTTACATGAAGCATTCCATGGAGGATATGTCAAGTTCCAACAGTAATGTTTTCAGTTACGCAGGTGTCTTACTATTGACCTTTCTGCTCCTAAATTAGATAAAAGCAAATAATTCCACTGAAGTGTCTGGTGTATTATTTAAAAGACAATAAGACAGTGGCAGGTTTTAATATTACTGGAATGTAAGTCTTAAAACAGTAGAGATAATGGCAGACAAATTTTTGTTTAACTGTTGTTGGTCAAAACTGTCCTATTAAGATTCTGTAAAAAAAATTGAAAAATTCAGAACTTAACACTCAAGTTGAAAAGTAGGCTATGAAAAAAATCAGATAAGATTCAAAAAAAGTTACTGTACAGATTTTTATACTTCTGAACAGGAAAGTAAGACTTATGAAGCAGATAGCAATATAATTTCATTGCCTTTTATTTAAACAGTGTTTGTATATGACATTCAGTGTATATAATAATATGAAATTACATTTGTTTCTGAAGTTTTGTTCCTGCTACTGCTCCTTTTTTATTTCTGCAGAGCATTTATTAAAGAAACTTGCCAGGCTACTGTATGCTGCTTAGTATTTGCAGCCTTTCAGAGTCTATTTTCAGGCTGTGCTGAAGGATTCTATCTACAGTCATTATCTTCACAAAATATATTTTCTTCTACCATTTGGGCATATTGGCTTGTTTCAGAGTTTCTTATGAGTTTTGAACAACTGGTTTTGTTTCCTTGTTGCTTATTCAGCATTTATGAAAGACTGTATTGATCAATGTGCAAGGTGACGATATTTTCTTACTGAATTTTCAGTATTTTCCCTGCAAAAGATGAAGGATAAGGATGGATTTGTAACTTGTCACAGACGGGCGTCCTTCTGGTATTATCATATATCAGTGACATTTTTAATTGTTTTCCTTTTTGAGAGAGAGAAGCTGTGAAATCATTAAAAGAATCTGTGAAAGTGCATGAACCATTCAAACAGATGAAATTAGAGTGGTCAAACTGGGGGTCTGCCAGCCATGAAAGTGTCCCTTTAAATAACATAATGAGATTCCAGTGGATGTTTGTGCCCTTTGTGAGTTTCATTTAAAAACGTAGCAGGTTCCAGCCTATTTGTAAACACATTAACTGCATTTCCTTCTGTCTTCAAAGGTTACAGATTTGGAAGAGAAGATGAAAGCCATTGTTAGAGAGTGTTTGAGATTTTCAGTCCCATCTTTGCCCTTGTTTTTTACACTCCACAGGCAGCGCAGTGGTAGAATGCACAGTGGGATATTTGCTTTAAAGGCCTCATTTTACCCTTAAAAGCTATGCTGCTGACAGTGCATTTTTAAAAAGGTCTTAAACTTGAACTGGCAAAAAGGTCTATATACTAAATACAAAGACTTTGATGTTTTTTGTTTTCTTTCCCTCTGAAATTTTCAATGGAGTTGAAAGGTCCTGTGAATTGAATGACCTACCCAGCGATAGCTTTTGTCAAGATGTTATGTGGATTTGAATGAGTCTTGCTCCCAGCAGATTATTAGAGCTGACCATTTAGTTTGGCTGTAGTTTTACTTATGTGCCTAAAATATGGCTTTAAGAAAACAGAAGTTTTATTAGATGCTCAATTTTTCCTTCCCTTTCTTTTTCTTCTTCTTCTGGAACTATTATTATGAGTGCAACTATATGAAGTGGAACATAATTAAATACAGTAAACAAGAGTAAAGCCAGCTGTACATGGGAAAAACATACGGAGTTCGGAATATTTGGTTGTTTTTGCAGTTACTCAACATGCAGTTCTTGAGGTTTTTTTCTTACTAGATGCCTATTACCTATGTCTCTGGGCTGAATTTTGGGGGTTCAAATTTATTTTCTTTATCAA
This sequence comes from Megaceryle maxima, assembly GCA_024605025.1. Taxonomy (NCBI): domain Eukaryota; kingdom Metazoa; phylum Chordata; class Aves; order Coraciiformes; family Cerylidae; genus Megaceryle; species Megaceryle maxima. The sequence continues at coordinate 139,027 of JANHGN010017405.1, forward strand.
AAATAACTAGAATCTGTAAGAATAGTAGTTCTATTTATTCACATTTTCTCTTGAAGTGTCATCCAATGCACCTCTAACTAATACTAAGGTGATAGGTCTGTACTAATATGAAATATCCATCTATATGAGAAATGGGATATACAATGTCTTAAGTTTCCATTTTGAATAATTCTACTGCTACTCCTTTTTCTAACTTGTGATGTTACATTGAATAAAAGATAAAAAAAAATAAAAACATCCTAACAGAGAGCGCTCTTTCTGAATTCAGCTGTTTTATATTCTTCACAACTGATCTCTGTGCTCTTCATATCAAAGCAATGCAGGCTGTTATCTCTGACAAAAGACTGATATATTATACGTGTTTGTTCCCTGGGTATATTTAGCTTACTAATAGGCTAGAGAGTTATTCTAGGTCTTGAGAAGTCTGAAGTCTGAATTGTGAAGGGCAAGTGTTATCAGTCTCTCCTGAAGTCTTCAGGAACTGAAAGTGCTCTTCTCACTAGCTTTATATCCGTAAGTGTTATTGACATAGTTCTTTTCTAAAATTAATTTGGTAAAACAGTAGAGACCTTTTTTTTAATGCCTTTTCTTTTTTTTTCCCTTTGCATCCATCCCCCTAGATAGAAGCCAGGTGAGATTGGCAGTGTCTTCAGTGTGAGGTCTTGGGAAAAGCAGTTTTTAAAGGGGAACCCAAAGAACAGACAGGGCATTTCTAGTGATGTGAGAAACAATGGCCAGGGCTGCTAAATTATGTTTGAATGTGTACTTAGGGCTGGATTCATCTCACCTACTGAAAGTGCTTAATCTCAAATACCTTTTGCCTTCCTTGTAATTAGCATAGAGACTGGCACCTCCAAAACTTCACGCCAACTAAGATTTGAAATAGCCTTAGATATCTCACCCTCTCACCTTTCTTTTCCTTATGCTTTCTCTCTTTCTGCTTATTACTTTGGGAACCCAGTGTGGTACATGCCCAGCACTAGTACCAGACATTTGATAACCCGATCCAAGCTTTTTGTATTGCAATCGTAAAGACCTGAGGGTTGGTTTGTTTGGCACTTTTGTTTTTGCTAAGAACTCTGAAGTATGAAAGTGGAGTGCACTTGTTTAAATATGATCCTACTTAGTATTGCCAACAATACTCAGTTCCTACAAACGTCTTGATTTTCATGGTTACATTTGCATAATGAACAGAGTGACTAGAATTTCTCATGCAGATTGTCCAGCACTTTCAGATACTGGGCAGGTTGTTTTTGGTTTTGTTTTGTGTGGTTTATTTTGTGTTGGTTTTTTTGGTTTGTTTTTTTGTTTGTTTGGTTTGGTTTTTTGGTGTTGTTTTTAGTTTGTTTGGGTTTTGTTTGTTTGGTTTTTGTTTTTCTGTAAGACTAGATATGCATTTCAGGAAAACTCATGAGGTTTTGGAACCATTGGGAAATATGCATTTGTATGTGCACTAGGACCTAAAGAATAGACACATTAAATATTATAACTTATTTTCTTTTTAAACTTGAAGCAAAATAATATGATTTGCAAATATTCATTATGGTATCTGATTTATTGACAGTATTACACAGTTACTAAGTATCTGAGTTAGTCATTTTCATGTACTCTGGAGACAGTGTGTTCAGAGTTATTAAAAATTCACAGTAACTTCCTTTGCATTTCTTATGTGTGGCAAAAAAAGATGATCTTGAAAGAGTAGCTTTATGTGCATCCACAGCCACTTAAAAATATATATGTCAAAAACCGCAGAATTATTAAAACCACTCAGTTTTTAGTAAACTTAGAAAACAATTCTGTTTAGGACAGAAAATGTGTCATATCTTCATGAAATGGTTTCTTTCATTATGGGGAAAAAATAATCATTAGAAGTAAAGTTTTACTTATACTTTTATTTTTAAAAGGTGAGAATGAATAGATAAAGAAAATATTAAATATAGACAATGGAGGGTTTCTTTTAGGCTCACTTTAGAAAGGTGACCAAAATGTAAATAGAACCAAACACTTGACCATGTGGACTGCATAAGTTGTTGGATATAATTATCACTGATTTATCCTGTCTTTATAGCAATGACTTCTTTGCCAGCTGGCCACAGATTCCGTGAAATAATTCACTGTAAGTTGTCTCTTGAACAGTGTGCTAGATCTGAGCCTTAATGTCAGGATTTCACGTATTCTCCAGACATTCACTCTGTGTCGTAACAATGCTTTTGACCAACTCATTCATTTGTGCTTCCTTAAGAGTATTTAAATATGCAAGTATATTTTAACAAGATATATTTAACAAAATATTCTTTAACAAATAATAAAGCATGTATTGTTTTTGGACAAGTTTTTACTTAATCAAGTAAATGTATGGCATAAATGGAAATGTCATCATAGGTCCTACAGTTGTGTTTGAAGAGTCGTAAATGAGACGTCTTTATTTAGCTGTAAGACTTCATGACTGTATAAATGGTTGCAGATGATTTATGTGCTACTTCACCTGGCTTTTGATCAGCATCGTGGTAACAGGTACTGTCAGAGAAGTATAAGACAGAACAAGAAACTTATATTTAGAAAAATCTTCCTTTTCTGCTCCATTTTCTGCTTAAGAAATCTTCAGATTGAACTTGAGATGTTTGACAGAGATTACTACTAAGATAATGGTCCCCTGCAAGTTTCTTGTCTGGATCACATTTTAGATTCCAAGCCCTTCCTTCAAGACTGTTCAAATCTAGGATGCTCTTAAGACCATCTTTAATTCGTAGCTTTGTTTTCCACAGCTAACACTGCTCCAAAATTGCTGACAGCCATGAACATCCAACACAAGGAGGATTAATTAGATGTCAGACACTCCTGACCACTTAAATTTTCACTTCATATTGGCTGGAGGGCAGGGGAAACACAATGAGAAAAAGTAGGGAAATGCAGGGAATGTGTGAGGGGCATTAGAGCACACTGGAGACCAAGACTATGTTACTGGTCTCATTAGGTACCTTTTAAGCAACTGGTTCTTACCTTTGTAGCCAAGTCTCTAAGGTGAGTGTCTCATAATTCAATTCACTGTCTATTCTTTTGAAAGCTCCAGAGGTTAAAGTTATTGAGGAATGATGATGTCAACCTCTTCTAATCTTTAAACCACTATTAAATTTGAATTAGATTCTAGGGTTGACAGCTTGAAACCAGTGCAGATTTGTACCTTCATCACCCTCTCTCAACTGTCTAAGCCCTGTAAAGCCTTTCTTTGGTAAGCAGCCCTACTCAGGGAGGGATTAAACCCATAACTTGTGTGCTTTTTTTGGTAATCTCAGGTTCCTCTTCTCCCTTGTGTCTTTTTCTTTTAAAGTGAGAAGACTTTGCTAATTCTTGATTTACTGGATTTTGTGTGTTAGAGGCAATTAACCTCTCCCTATCCAGAAGCCCAGATGCAGAAATGTGTGGCCTCAGCAGCTGGGATTTTGAGGTGTTCTTTGTTAGGGAAGGAGAGAACAAAGGTTGAACAGAGAGCGTCACTGTAAGCGAATGCAGAGACTTTGAATTAACCCACACAGAGGAGCACATACTGAACTCACTGACTGCAGCTGACTCCTGATGCTTTCTTTTCTATTTTCAGCACATTCTGTTGGTGCTGGTTGTTGGACATCTCAAGGGGTGTGAACTGTTCACATCCCTTTGCAAGCTCTATTAGGTCCATCCATAGTATTCTCATCTGCTCGAGGTGAGCTTAGGATGTGAATTTAGATTGAACATATGGCAACATACTGGACTTAGTATTGACTTCAATTAGACTTGTATTAGCCTGGGGAGCTTGGGCAAAGTATTCCTTAATTAAAATGAAACAAGTGTGATTCCCCAAGCAGGGAGACCAACCTTGTTCTGCTCTCATACACATTCACAGTATTTGATACTGACTTGAAATCAGAGAGGGACTGTGGAAGATTCAAGTAGTTTCTGGTCAGCTTTATGGTTGAGAAAAATCACAAAGTAATTCTAGTATTATCAAGTTTTGCCTAAAGTTTTCACTAAAGAACTTTTTTTAAATTTTTTTTTCAGGGTGATTTTTCTCTGTTTTCACATATCTTATTATAAAATAAAGTAGTGGGCTTTAGCTGCCTTTTTCACCAGACTGTGCATGCTGGTTGTGAATTGATGCCACACACTCGATACTCCCTACAGATTGTACAGCTCAGAGGTATTATCCATAAAGTGCCAGTTGTAGAATATTTAGGCTCAGGTTTCAGTATCAAGGTGAAGCTTTGTTTCCATGTGGCATGAGTGATTCGCAGAGATAACTGTTTTAGTAAAAAAGGTTAAATGAAATGTCAGTTGTTACTGTGAGACTTCAGTCACCAGTTAACTTTGAGTGTTCTGGCACCGTAAATAGCACAGGGACTGAGCTTTCTGAATAGCAATCCTTTCAGTTCATAACGTAGATCATCTTAATGGTCCACAAAGCACGAAGAAAATACTATTTGCAAAGGTGTAACTGTTTCTAAGCAGGTGTGACATTTGTTCCCTTGTAAGAAAATCTAGAGGTTTTTTATTTTGCTTTTCAGAGTTGAGTTAAAAAAGAAGACATCTGTTGAAATAAAATTAGTTCGACACATATGATTATGATAGATTGCACTTTTCAACCTTATATTTAATTTTTGAACGTAACTTCTTATGCAATCCAGTAGTGAAAAATAATATCAGATTCAGGAATCCCAACAGAAAATAAAATAGATCAATATCAGGGAAGAAAAGTTAAACTCGTATTTTGCTGAAGGTATAGTTCACATGTTTTCTAGGATAGGGAGACTCAGAGGCATCTGCAATATCAAAGGGAGTCAGAGAAATTCCCTCCTGTTGCAGTTTGTATGAGAGATTTGGTATCTGATAATAACTTGTATAATAAATTGTTTTGGCTTAAGTCTCATTTATTGAAAACCAAAGTTACTAAACCAAATGTTTTGGAGAAGTGTGTGAAGGTTTGTTAAAATTATAATTTTGCTTTTATGACCGTTTAAAAACAGTGAGCAAGGGGAAAATACATTGACAGTGAAGTTCAGTGCCAAATCCTGCTTGTTTTGATCTTACTAAGTTCCCATTGACTGACACCAAGGGACTCTTCAAAGTGGAGTTTTGTTTAGAGCTCTATGAATAACTGAGCTTGCATTTGAGAGGAATAATTCTTTTCACACAGAAGTTCAAGAAGGGGCATTTCCTGTGGGTGGAAGAAAAAAAAATAACATTCGTTTTATTCTTTCAGATTCAGGCATATTGTGAAATAGTTCTGTAAATTAGAAATTGTTAGATTGAGATGTGGGGATCAGTTTTAAAACCTTGTGCTAAAAATCAGAGGTAGAGATAATATAATGTCTTTCCTGTGGCATCTTTTTCCAAATTTCTTGTTACAGCTGATAGTAAAATAACTTTACATCAGGACTGGAATAAACAATACTATTCACTCTTTCCGATATGAAATCAAGTGAAGTTTTGTTTTGCTGTTGATTTGCATGTATTTTAGTGTTCAAGGAAGATAGTTTCTGAAATGGTTTTGGCTGAATTGCATTTATGTCCAAACTTTTGTTCCTGCAGGAATAAATGGTGTTTCTCTTGCACTTGCTTACCTTGCTAAACCTACTAAATACTGAAATATTAAGACGCAGGATTTTTTTTAAGTAGTAAAATTTTGCAGCAGTTAGGTCAAAAATAAAATGGCCAAACAAGAAGAATATACTTTGTGGCAGAATGTAAGTGAACAAATATGGGAAAATAAAAGAATACAGATGTTCTGTTGTGAAAACCAAATATATTTTTATTGACCTTGAATCGCATTAGTTTGTTGTGTCAAATCGAGAGTGTGTAGCAATTTGTTCATCTGATGGAAGTGAAGCCTTTCCCTTTTTATAGCTTTGCAGTCACATACTTCACTATACAGTAACTAGACTGGATCTCTTTTAGGTAACTTCCTTTGAGTTTGTATGTTGCCCGTTATTGTGAGGCAATGTATAACATAATTGTAATAACAGTAATAACAAAGTATTTTCTGTAGTCTGGACTGGATTCATAGGCTACTGTTACTAGTGATTTATCTTGCTCATATTAAGTTGCCTGGTTATGATGGTGATAACTGATAGGGACTGGGATCCAACTGGTATGGGCAGCTTTTGCAGTGGCAAAAGTGTGTCATGGGGAAAAAGTACATCTTGTCTTCTTTTTTAGTCTAGGATAGATCTACTTACTGTAATTCTGGAATGGTTTTGAGATTTTTGGGGTATGAATTGGATACAAGTCCTGTGTGATTAATCATTGTGACCAAAAAAAAGTAAAGAATGGGTCCAAATATGTTTCTCACTCTAAATATCAATAGTGAAAAAAGAGAGCTTTTCCAAAATTATATTCAATCTGAATTATAGTAGCAGTGCCTACAACAAAAGCACCCTCTCTGTAATCTTGCATGATTAAGACTTAAACAAGAACAACTGATGAGGATAGTTTCTTCTCTTCCAATAATCTTGCAAGTATAATAGTGCTAAAGAAGTTTCAGATTCAGAAGTATTTCAGCTGACAATATAAACCAGTTTATAAAGCTATTCTTACTCCAAACAATCCTTATGAGTCTTCTAAATATCTTCATATATCACAGTACATCGTCATGGCTCATTACTTGCCATGAATGGCACAGTGAAGTGACTGTAAACACTTTCTGAATCACACTAACTTTGAGACACTAGCACTCTCATGCTACTTCCACTTTGGTAAAAGCTATATTTGCATTAGATTTTGTTATCTGCTACATCGGTTATTTGCTCTGACATAAATTCCACATTCTTTTTACTGTCACATTGTTTGCCTCACTGGACTCCCTTGAAATACTGTGTCAGCAGGATGTTCAGATATGTTTGGTAAAAATATCGTCACAAAAATATACGCTTGTGTACTACTGAGAATAAACAAAGTTTCACTCACACGTTTGATTTATGAAGTTCTATACATAATCTTAAAAATATAGCATATGCTCAACCTTTCAGGCAGTGTCATAAAATACATTTCTGACATGTTAGGTGTAACAAACTTGTCCTGCATAATGAACTTAAAATTGTATAATCATCTGAGCTCAGTGCAAGTTTTAAAGGTCTATTCCAAAATCTGTAGCAAATAAAGTATCTGAATGATGTCAGCAGTGATTTGAGGCGAAGATAAGCAACAAGGGGAGAACAGAGAGAAAAACTTGACTGATTGCATTGGCTTGAACGGGATCAGCAATAACTCTTTGCAAAATCATAGTCGGAGATCAGCACATGAACTCAGAAATAGCACTGTCTAAACATCTGTATAGAAATACACACAGAACACATTTGAAAACTCAATTGATGTCATAACAGGCACACTTATGCCAGTGGTCCCACAGTAATTTGTATGAGTTTTCTGCTGAAGATACTACAAGTTATACAACTTTTTTCTTCTGTCAGTTGATGTATAGTAGACAGTTTTGGATGCTATTTCTATTGACTTCAGTATTCTGCTGTACGTTAAATCTCTCTTCCCACCCTCCCCCCCGGTGTACTTCTTCTGCATCTTTCTAACATTTTCTTCTTGGTGACTGTAACCTTCTTTAAAAAATCCCCCAACTTTGTTTTTAGCTTTGTTTCACGTAAAATACATTGGATGATAATACTTAAAAATCTTTCTTGCATGCCTTCTCTTTTTCTCCATGGATGTTGTCATTACTGCTTTTTTCTTCACTACAAAAAGCATGCCAGTAATTAGTTCCTTGATTTTGAAGTCTGAGACTATTTTGAGGATGGTGGTGCTGTGACAAACTTTGGGTTTGGAAAGGAGTATATGTACTCTCTCTCATGCATGCTAGAGAATGCTTTCTTTTTGTCTGCTTGGGTGATAATTAAATCTATGTATAAAACAGAATATTTTCTGTGTACTAGTGTCAGATCTAATTTACATGTGTAGGGTTTTTTTCCTTTTGAGAAAGTCAGATTATTTTTTTTTTAAAAGACAGATACCTTGAAAGCGACTGAGTTCTTAATACAACAGTGAGTTAGATTTTGGAGATAGAATGAACACCAATTGCACAGTACTTTTCATGTCCCCTGTTCATCTATTTGGAACAAGAAATTTTCATTCTTCTCAACCTTGTGGCAGTTTATAGTTTCTCAGTTAGTGAGTCATAAAATGAATTTCCCCAATCAGATACTGAGAAATCTCTTTCAGTGGCTTTTGTGGATCCCCTCTCTTTTGGCTTCCAAGCATTGTCAGTGTGCTCGAACTTTCAGCTCTGGGGAAAAGTCTTTCTCAGAAAAATAAGCAGTCAAAAGGATTGCTTAAAAAAAGACTGATGAAAAGTTGATAAGAAAACCTGTCTGCCTTTTTTTTTCATAGTGTTTTATTTGAAAGTAACAACTTAGATCAATTCTATTGTGTTGAATTCTAAACCCTGTGTTGTCATCCATTGTACAGCTTTCTATTAATTTTGAAGCAACCAGGGTGGAAGCTGGGGGTTTTTTGGGTTATAGCTTCAACTCTTAAGTAGTAAAGCCTATGGATATGGATGTGCTTGTCTATATAAAAACAATTAACAGCTGGTCAAAAGGGAGAGGGTTTAAAGGTGATACTGATCTATTGAGAATCAGTGTATTGCTGGATTATTTTACAATTACCATAACTGGAATAGTCAGATATTTATCACACATAGATTGTAAAGCTTGCTGCTACTTAATTATCTTGAGTAACAGAGCATACTATTTGTTATTTTGTGCCTTATTTTCAGAATTTTTGTCCTGGATACATGAGATTCATAGAAATTGCAACAATTTTCCTTGAGTCTTAAGAATGCAGGGTCTACTCTGCCTATTTGCTCATCTTTCTAAAGCATTTTTTAATATGTTATGAAAATATTTTTTTTAACTTTTATTGTGTGACTTTACAGAATAAATTACGTATGTCAGTCTCAAATATTTCCCAGTAACTAATTCGTTATTGCAGACTATCCTTCAAACTGATGTCCCAGAAGAGGTAAATTTTCAGGCAAATTTTTTAATATTCAGTATTTTTCTATGAAATGTCAGAAGAAGCTGACATATTATAAGAAATAAAGGTGCCTTCAAGCAAGGTGGTTACCTTATGTTTTTCTCTAAGCAGTCATCAGTTTGATATTTACAGAAAAAAATTGACAGCTTGATTTTTATTTTATTTTTTTATCCCAATTCCTTAAACACTGAAAAAGATCAAAATCCTTGACGGCATCTAATACCACAATTTAACCTGTTTTTAAAACAAAAGCATATTTTATTCTTATGAAGTAAACACTACCATGATCTTCCTTTCTAAATTTTTTTTTTTTTTCAACTTGTGAAGATATATTTCCTTTTTTTTTAATTTTGTTTTGGTTGGATTTGTTTCTTTTTTTAAAGCCTAGCCTTAAAATCTCCATATTTTTACCTTTTCAGAGGCAGAATTGATGAGATTTCTCTGTTGCCTTTCTTGTTTCTTGTATTGTCCATAGGCAGGATAATCTTATTTGCTTATTCTTGGGAAAAAAAAAATGCAGTGCTACTGACAGATTTCTACTCTACATAATTGCAAGAAACATTGCCAGTTCTTACAACTGGGCAGAAGGGTAGGCAAATTATTTATAAGAATGTTTCAATTTGACTGTGCTCACATATTCATTACAAAATATATTAATTATATTATTTCTTTATTGAATGAGGGAATTTGAATTTGTATGGATAGTTTATTAATTTTTCAAGGTTTTTATCTAAATCTCTCCAGAGTTTGGGCTATCCAGTCAAACAGTGCTTTCTGGAATAATTATATTACATGAGTAATATCTTGAGGATAGTGAGCACTCAGAAATGGATAAAATGAACTGTGTGGCAAAATGCAAAATAACAAAACACAGGTTGGTGTAAGTTTGCATGACATGATTATACAAAAATTTCAAATAAACTACAGAAGAAATTGTCTTCATGTAACTTAGAAGTTAACTGAAGAAAGGACTGTATTCTTCATCTGCTATTTGCTTCCTCCTGTTCAGTAATCACTACATCATTTTACAAGTAGAGCCACTGGAAGCATGTTCTGTATAATATTGATAAACATATCACTTTTAAGATCTCTACTGTTTTATTAAGAATATGTGACAGGGTTAGTTCAGGAATGCAGCTTAAACCTGAAAGATTTTACTTGTCCTTAGTTTTGAGTTGGTTTGGTCTGGAAATTAGGAGCTTTTCTGGGATCTGTGGAGCTAAGCTGATTTTCCCCAGCTGTTGACATGGCACAAAGATGTGGACTCTATGTGGCTCCATTCACCAGGAAAAGCAGGTCAGATTGTCAATGGAAAAGCAATGTTGGCATCTTATTTGGAAATCATCTGGGTACTGAAAAGGAGGTTAGTACACCCCTATCTGGATACTTGGGGAGGTCCAGCTGCTTGGAAGGAAAGGAGACCAGAATGTTGGTGGCATAAATCATATCCTCACCAAAGTCCCAGGAATTGTGCTGCTTGTATTGATTAGGCATTCGGCACTCCGAAGCTGTTAATGAAAGGTATGGCTTCCAAGATAGGTGGAGAAGTGTGAAATCAAGTGAACAAAGTAAACAAATATTTGACAATAAGCAGTTCAGTGGATAAAAAATATCGAGAAGGGCTTAAATATCAGACTGAGTATTGCTGCAGCAGCAGAGGCAGCATGCACTGGAGTGCAAGACTTCTCACATGACTTGGAATAACTTTTGAGGTTGTAAAGTGACAAAGAGGAAAAAATGGAAGCAATTCCACAGCATGCAAGTCAAAATATACCCAGATCAAATAAGCTTGCAACACTAGAATGCACTAAGTGATTAAAATAATTAAAGGAGAGCAATTGAGATATAAAGACGGAGATAAATGCTCTTAGTTAGAGCAGTGTAGCATTCATTCTCCTAGTGAAAGATACATAGCTGCCTTTGTCCTCAGAGATAAGAGCATAGTGCCAAATCTCCAATGAAAGCTGCCTAGCAACTAACCCGTCTAGTGAGGGCAATGCAGAAGTTAATCTCTTTAGTAAGCAAGTGTAGCTATTAATTTAATTAGTAAAGGCAGTGTACCATGAATCAGTCTGGTAAACCAGCAAATTTTTAATGAAGAGTTCTGAAATTCTAACCTTGAGTTGTCACATCAGGGATCACATCCCTATTACAGTGGGGCAGTCTAAACCATAGTAAAAGTAAAGTTCAGAATAGTATGCCCTGAAATGGGATCATATGAGAGTTTCTGTTGAAAGAGAAATCAGCTTTTCTAACTCCAACAATAAGAAAGAATTTCTTTCTATTTTTAACTGTGAGAGAGGCTTAAAAGACTGGAGGTCCCAACAGCCCTTCCATGCATGCCTCACCTCTTTCATCTCTCTGACTTGTGTTCTAGCTATTAAACAGGTGATTACAGCTCCTGAGAATACTGGTAGATGTAACCACTCTGGAATGGGAAGCCTCTGTAAGAAGCTCTCTGTGGTATGTTGAGGACTTCTTGTACTAGTCAGACATACTTCCGCTTCAGAGAAAAGCAGAGAATGTTTTCAGGAAATCCACTTATTTGATCAAAATGAAGACTTTTTCTTTTAAATTCCAGGAAGAACATAATGACATTTGGTAAATAGATATTAAATATGTAGAGTTCCAGGAATACTATTAAATATTTATAGTTTTCATCCCTGAAAACTACGCTGTTAGAAATTTGGTAATGCAACAGTGTCTAATTTACATCATTTGAGCTGAGACTTAAAGATTTTTGCCAAATGGCCTGAAGGTGTCTTTTTCTCCAAAAAAACCCTAAAACCATGAGAGACCTGATGTTTGCTGGAAGCTTGCATTTGCTGAAAGCAAAAGTATTTGCTATTCATAAGTAATTGTTATTGAGAAATTTTGTAAATTGCCCTTCCAATCCTGGAAAAGATGAGAAAGTGATGTGTCCGGTCATTACTGTGAAGTCTTCTGAGCTGTCACTTTGGTCAGGTGACAAAAATTTGAAATCACAACTTTGCACACATAGGTTGTGATTTCAAATTTTTACACATAGCATGTGCATGTTGTGTTGTATGCAAGTATATTATTTATTTACTCTATGGAAATAGCTTTTAATACGGCTTTAAAAAAAAAAAAGAAGAATTTGTTCAGAAAAGAATGAAAGTTCAGTCGTACAACTCTAATGTAAGGTATCTTCCTAATGGAAAAGTAAAATAATTTCACAGTTCTTGCATGTAACTAAATATCTGTCTTTACTGTTCTGGTTAGTAAGAAGTAAAAGATTACTCACTGGAGGATTTCAGAGGGCACTTGAGACTATAAATTAGTCTTGTAAGGTACTTATGATTTGAATTTGACTAGAATCGATGATTAATATTAATTAGCTGAAACACTAGCTATGTGTGTGCTTGTCTCAATGGCAGTAATAGGTAACAGTCATCCAAAACTGGTGTCCTCTGAGATCAAGAGGAAATGTACACATGGATTTTTAGTTTGGATGTTGCCAGATGCCTATTAGCAATCTTGTTCTTTCTTCCTCTCTCTCATATGTGTATACTGGATCAGATAGGAATTGAAGCTCCTAAATACTCATTTTTCTGTCCATTTTTTGTGGTTTTCCCCCCTACCCTGCCCTTAGTGTTAATTATTACAACGAAAGTACTGTGAATTCCTACCAGTGAGTGAGAACACACAAGCTATATAGACCAGGTCACTTTAAATGGCATTTTGAATGGAGAGGATTGTATTTCACTGCTATATCTATATTTTAGATGGTGAAATTTCAGTAAAAGTTGGTAGCAAGTAACAGTGTTCTACACTTTAATATTTTATTGATGACAAATATGATTTCAAGTTATTAGAATAACTTCATATATTAAATCATCCAAAGAGATGCTTTGTGTTGTGGGATAGATTCAACATTTATGAAAGGTAAGAATCCTTTTTAATTACTGAGTGCAAAGAAGACCCCAACATGTTTTGAATGTAATTCTGTTTTCAGTGAAGCCTATCGTAATGTGGTCTCATCTCAAGGGCCAGCATTTAATTCTATATGTTCTTAGCTGTTCAGGAAAAATGTCTGTGGTTCGTTTTGTTTGTTTTTCTCCACTCACTAAGATTTCATAGCTGCAAGTGTTCTGTCATGCAGAATAAATGTATGTGGAGCCAGTGCATCAAAGCAAGGTTTTGACTTCATTATGCACAGCTGAAGTGTAAGAATGATAACTATATATATGGTCCTTCTGTAGTAACTTATACGTCGAAAGAATCCTTAATATTGGCATAAAGCATAAATTAGTACTTAGGTATTTTTCTCAGCTAACACTGACTGTGTTTTGGTATTAAAGGTTGTTAAAATACATATCCCAGTCTTGTGATGGAATGTTAGTGTGGCTTCTTTTTGTTAAAGCTGTATCTGTAGTTAATATGAGGATTTAAAATACTGGAAAGTTTTGAAGATGTGTGACACCTAAAGGCAAATACAAACCTTTTTTTTTTTTTTTCCTTTTTTGCTTCCCTTTATCCATTTTGAATGCCTCATGACCAAATGCTGCTCCATGTTTTTGTATGTCTAAGCATGGTGGTGCTAGTCAAGCTGCTTCATTGTAATTATCATTGATGGTTTTTTACACCAGGTTTTGATACCCTGCTTCTGTCAGATCTTGTTTTAAGAGTAGAGCTATATTGTTGCCTGTTATTGTGCACTGCAGCTTGAATTTATCTTTTCACCATCTCTGTAAACATAGCACTACCTTTAAAGTTTATAGATCAATTGAAGATGGGAGCTCCCAGTTCAAACCTAAACCAATTGTATTCATGCCTTGATAGCACTGCTGCAGTTTAGAGGTCTTACTATTTCCATTACAATCCCCTGTGCCTAGCAGTGTAAATGTTTGCTCTGGGGTGAAACATGTCATAAATGACACATTGAGGGAGCAGTTTTGGTTTTAGGTTTAGAAACACAAAACCCAAACATTTTTCAATTAAAGAAAGGCAAGGAAAGGAAGTTTTCAACTTTCAGCCACTTTTATACACTTCTGAAACTTGTAACTATCTCTTCTATAGTGGTGAATATCTCAGGTGGTAGGGGAAATAAAAAAGGAGCGACAGCAAGAGGATATAGAACAATCATTTCATGATTATTTTTTTCAGTAAGACTTCTGGGAAATGGTAAAAATCTGTATTATTGGGTAACAAATCTCCACAGGATACATCTAAACAGTATCTGTGCAATCATATGGGGAATGGGCATGCAGTTCCCTAGTTACTAAAAGATTGTTACCAGTGCATGTATAAAAGCACAAGTGCATCCTTTCATATATTCACATTTTTAGGATGCTTTTGCAAATGTGCCTCTTGCTGATGCTTAGCTTGATTAAGAACTGCAGGAAGCCAGAAGAAATGTGTCTGCCATAACAGCTGCAAATTCAGGAATCTATTAATCAATCTGGATTGCCTTTGCTCTGCCTTTGTATCACCAGCTTCCACTAGTTTATTACAAGTCTCAGGCCACTTGGTGTCAACTTATTCAGTCCCCAGATCTTGAGATCATGTATTAATAATAACTCACTGCATACGCACACGAACAGCTTTTTCATGTGAGTAGCTCAATTGAAAGAATTACCCAGAGGAGCAAAGAACACACTCACTCAGATGTGTTTGCAAAACAGATCTTATCACTGCTCTTGTTTTATATCCACTAAACAAGGAAATATTTGTCTTTCAACTGAAAAAAAAAAAAAAGAGAAAGAGAAGAAAAAAAAAAAAGCAGAAGTTTAAGCACATATTACATGACATTTACATCTGAAACTCCAGTGAATCTTTGCCCATCAAGGTCTGGAAGCAGAAGTCATTACTCTTGACCCCATAAAACCAGATTTTACTAAAATGAAAAAAATCACTTAATATGACCTCAAACTAAGTCTAACCCTTAAATTACTATTGTAAAAATCAATCTGAAGTTTCTTCATTAGTAATGACTGCAAGAAGAGACAGATGCTACTATCAAATTCTGACCTTGAGATTTATCTCATCATAGTTTCAGACCAACTGGGACAAGTCAGTGTAACACAATGATATTAAAGCTGCTGTAGAGCATTTATATATTGATATAATTTATGCCATCAACTTCACAGTAAAAAGGTTTAACCTCCTGCTTTAAAGAATGATCATCAAATTATCTCTCACATCCTTGAAAGAAGTTATTTTATTATTGCAAAGAATGTCTTCAATTTTTAAGGTATGCTGAGGTGGAAAAGTCAAACTTCATAGGAGTGAGAAATTAAATGTGAAATTGGCCTAACTATATTGTCTGAAGGATAAGATTTAAGAATTTGAGGATATTTAATGCAGCTGTGATACTCAAGGCCCTATAAAATCTCTGAGGTCATTTCAATATGGAAGACCTTACCTGATGAATTGCAAAATTTTGCTGGCTAGCCTTCCTGCTGAGACACATGTGTGTTTATCTGATTATGGTAATAAACCAAGGCTGATTGTAAGGAGCAAGCTGATTAATGGAAACATAAAATCACAATTTTTTTCTCATATTTCTCCTCAATACTCAGTTCATAGCTACATGTAACATTTAGCGCTTGTCGCAGGGCTGCTTGTCTCAGGGCTGGCAGAATCCCTTAGGACTGGAGAGTCTTGTTTTCAGTCTTCAGCTTGGATCTTTCACATTTTGAAACAGAGTATAAATCTGTAAGAAGGTAATGCATTATTGCAGTGCTTCGGTTTGGAGAAAGATTTATTTATATTAAATCACTTGTATGATATTTACTATGTTTTCACCAACCAAACCTGTTGCCGGCTTTCTGGAGAAACATTTTATTTCTGAGTCTGAGCAGCTCTCTTCAGCATTAACTAGATTTTTCCCATGGAGAGGGATTGGGACTTGTGCTTGCCTTTGCCTCTTCTGTCAGCACAGCGATGGGAAGAGCAAACAGGATACATGAATTAGTGTGGCGCTGAGGTCTCATCCTCAGGAGCATTTGGGGGAGCTCTAGCTGGGGCAGGCACACGCTCTCAAGGGAAGATGGAACCTGACACTGATGCTGAACAACAAAGACCTTCTTGTCACAGTATTTCATCTTACTGCAGCTGATTGTTTATGTAAAGTCTCTTGAAATTTTTGTTGTTGATCAACACTTAACGAAATAGGAATTAGGTCTTTTGCTTTTATCTGTACTAAAAATGTCTTTTTTTACCTTCTGTGAGGGATGTTGCCAGCTCTAAGAGATTGATTTAAGGCTCATCTTAAAGAAAGGGATTTGGGACCTGATCAATGAAACACCTGAGCTAAGACTTCAGTGAGGAATGTGAATCATTTTGACAGGTTGTAAATATTAAAATTGATATGAACTCAGAGACATCATTTTTTTGTTAACTGGAGCAAAAGAGTCAATGTAGAAACAGATTAGAAATTGAGTTGGAAGTCGAAAATGTTGTCAAGTTTACTTTTCTATGACTTATCTGATGCATCTATCACTGTCATGAGAAAAGGAACTGGAATTATCAGGAGGGAAGGACTGCTATGTAACAAAATGGCACAGTAGTTATTATAAATGGGGAGAGGGAGGGAAGGGAGTGTCTGAAGAAAGATGAACTCTTCTGGAATAATATAGCTCAGTATATTTTCTGATTAAAACAGCAATATTTGGGATAAAAAAAAATGTAGAATAAAGACCACCAGGAACTCCAAGTCAATAGCAGTGATCACAGTCTTCAGAAGCGATCAGGATTTCCTGTATTACTTCTCTGCAGCATGAAAGATCAAGGAAGAACTGATAGCATCCCCTATTTAATTTAATTCCTCAGAAATCTGCTTTTCCTGAGCTAGGAGAGATACTTACACAGCATTTTACTCGCTGAACAACAACAACAAAAAAAACCCCAACCCCCCCCCCTTCTTAAGTTAGCTTATGAGTGGTGTGTTGCCATATTGAAGGTGTGCATCCTGTAGTGCAGGATCTGTCCTGATTCCCGTCACTGTTTCATTATTTAATCCTGTCTTGGCATTGAAAGCACTTTTCTCCTATTTTTTTAATAATGCCAAGCCAGGTAGGGCTGCGGTTATGTCTGAAGTTAGTACAAGAAAATTTGTCTCAGCAAATTTTGTCTCAACATATTTTTTTCCTGTTTTTTCCTCCTTTTGAATTGCATCCCACTGACAAATGTTATACTTAGATAGGAATAACCAGGCAATAACTCCTCAAAATATGTGGATTATAGTGAATGGCAAACTGAGTCTATCTCTCCAGTATTATGTTATTGAAGGAATAGGAAACATTGCATTTGTGTGAATAAACCAAACCATCTAGATCAAGCTGCTTGCTTCCCTCAGCACCAAGGAGGTCATCCCATGATATGTTTAGTCCATTTTGGTCATGCAGGCACACTTAGAAAAACAAATCTAAACTTTCTGCTGGTAAAGACAGTTATGCACTGGTGTAGATTGTCCAAGGAAATGAAGGAATCCCTGGTTTTGGAAATTCTTAACAGATATTAGTAAGATATCAGTCACGAATATGGAAGAAAAGTAGTATCTGCTGTCAGGTAAAGTGTGGATCATGTGACAGCATTTTCCAAAGGTGTTCTATGGGATTTGCATGAAATTAAGTTGTTCTCCACAAAATCCAAAGGCTCACTGCAGATTTTTTTCCCTGCAGAACTCTCTTCTAAACCTTTTCTGGATGTCTCTGATAATTGTTGTGCTTTTATCCTAGTGCTGCTGGTAATTATTCTTATGTCTTCTGTTATTTTGATGGTATTGATATAAAGACTCTGAGCTATTTGTTATTCTGTTCAGAGCTTCTGGGGAGGATTTACTGCTATGAGACTTGTTTGACTCTTTCTGTAGGCCACTGTAGTGTAATCAGCTCATCCTATTTCAGGAAAAATATCTGATATATTTTGAATTTTTTCTGTCAAATATTTGTCTAATCCCTCTCTTCATTCTGTGATAAGATCTTAATTATGTGGCAGATCTATTTCTGGTTAACAAAAATCCAGATTGCTGTCTATGAGGTGAGATATTTGTACACATTTGCTGGAATCATTTAAGGGAATATTAGCAGCATTTTGATTGGCCTAACTGGAAAGATGTATTTCTTCAGAGGAGATTCTTCCTGGACTCTGTTAGGACAAAGTATCCCTGATAGTATTTTTTATTTCTTGTGTAGATGCATATTTTCTGACAGGGATGGAGAAGTGGGGCAATTAGAATATCCACAAATTGCCCCAGCTACTCTCTACACATGGTATTCACCTTCCTGAACATGAAAAGAATAAAGAAATTCTCTTTTCCACCTAGAAGGGAAAGATGGTAGTTATTAAGTGAGTGAGCCAGCTGATGATGCTTAGCTATTCGGAGGAGGAACAGCTCTTGAAAGGATGGTGAATTAGGCCTGGCTACAGCTCAACAGTTTTGAGAACAGATTTAGCCAAGAGGAAGGAAAGGATGAGTGCTCTTGATGATTTAATGAGGCAGATGGTTTATTGTTTTGAAACTGAGCTACTACAAACTGCCATGTTTTAACTTTATGTTTAAAACTCATGTATTGTTTTGAAAGACTGGGCTGTAGTTCTTGTTAGGCTGCTGCTGTAGCAATATTCTTGTCTATGTCAGACAGACAGCCCTTTAAAATATATAACATAATTTCATTGAGATAAGATCAGTAGTCCATCAAAAATTAAAATGCGCTCTGTAAAATCTAATCTGCTTTGGCCATCACTTAATTTGGTAGCATTACAGTCTGTCATTAGTGTCATGGATGTGAATGGACCTATACAGAAAGATGAAAATTGCAGAATTTGTATTCTAGAATTTAATAGATGGTACACTTCACAATGTTTTGAGCTTTGCATGGAATTCTTAGCTGAGGACAAACTAGAATCAACATCAAAGTAATTGTGCAGAATTATGTACCTTTGGTTTTTTAGATACCTGAAATATTTTTGGGGTGTTTTACTTGTTAAATACATGGAAGAAAAAGAAAACCTAGTAATCATTATCTGCTTATTCTACCCTCTGCAATGTTAATGTTCAATGTTTTCTGGAAATTTCTAATAATAGCCTTTTTATCTTAAGGCAGTATATTAATGACTGAGAGTTTCATATGCTGAATAGTGCAGTTTTATTTCAGACCTCATAAAGAGGTTTTAAATGAAAACTGTAAAAATAAAAATATGGTCAGAATAGATTTTGATATAAGTTAAAAATCAGGCTGGTCAAAAAGGAACAGGCACATGATTTATTTATCACAGTTATGGGGAGTTCTAATGAATCTGAGTCTGGTTTGGTTTGGATTGAATCATGATTTTCACATCTCTGCTGAAGAATTTTTCGTTAGATTCTGTAAACTAAGGGAATAAATTGTGGTGCCATAGACAATAACTCAGTGAAGAAAGCTCAGTAATATATTCTTTCATAAAAGCTTAATGAACTGTTTCGTTAATGACCTTGGTTATTTGTATGGACCATGACAAATTATTCCAAAATGTCATTTTGTAAGCTGCTGGTTTTTTGTTTTTTCTTCAAATACAAGGAACTGTCTCTGTCATAAGTGGCTTACCCTCTCAAAAAGAAATCAGTCCCCTGGAAAGTGACTGTTTCCTTCTCCTCAGCAAATATATCTGCAACTTGCAGACACTGTGCATCTATGGCAATGATAAATATGAAGACCTGATATAATGAGAGATACAGCGTTTTAATCTTCTAGGTTGCTTTAAAGGATGTTAGGATCTGCTTGAGTGAATGATTTATCTTTGCAGTGAGATTCAAATAGTATAAAATCTCCTGTAGAAAAATTACCTTTTATATGGTATATACTACTTTGCAAAAAGAGAAAACAAAATAAAATTGCAAATGGCTGTCTAGGCTGTTTTGGGGGGATCTATCATCAATGATACTTTTAGAATTGACAGGTATATCTTGGTGCAAATCAGGAAAGTATAGCTTTTGGGCTACAGTCTGCATAAATTATATATATGTGTATTGTATACATTTTATACAGCATATTGCTGTAGACAGTTTCTGATAATGAAAGTGTTTACATTTGGCCCATCATGCCCATCCTCATGACAAAACAATTTTTGTACACAAAGATGACTGTAGATGCTATATGTACTGGCTGTTTTTACAGCTTTAATTTTACCTATAGTTATGATTTTCTGGTTTTCAAGGGTATTTTTAGTGAGTAATTTAGAGTCTGCATTTCAAGAACTGATCATATCTGTTGAATTCAGGAAGGATAAAGCTTGGATTTTCTTGTCGAAGAAAGATAGATTTCCTGTTCTTATGTGATGCTTCTCAAAGGTCAATTCCATTGCACTGATCAGGGAAAGTTATCGTAGCTGAACTTTCAAGTTTGAATCTAAGTAACATAAAATGTCGGTATCTGGTACAAGGATCAGCGGCACTGAGCAGGTTCCATACTTTGGCGTCTTAAATGTTATTCTGATACCATTCAAAAGGTACAACTTAGTAACCATGATGTTACTTGTGAAATGCTATACCTCTGACTGTCCCAAGACGCATAGTGGTAGTCACAATAAGATCAGACCTTCTTTAAGCCAGATTTGATATACTCACGTACAAAAATCTCTCATTGCAGATCTCAAGTATAAATCCTGCTTAAACATAAATAATAATAATAATAATTAAAAAAACTCTTTAACTTGTTCAGTTCTGAAAAGTATTTCTTTGGTTGTTATTTGGGTGTAATTGAATCCTATAACTGACGCACAGACAATTGTGGCAAGATACAGAATTACATTTTGTTAAGTGGCCAGACAAGGTCATATTAAAGCCTATACAGCTTAGCAAAGACCATCTATAGGTAATAATACTGTGAACATGGAGTTTTAGACATGTCTCAGTTAATCCATTATTTGATTATGGGGTTCAGCTTTGTTGATGCAAAATATTTGTCTCGCAGAAGATTTACCTGCTGGTAATGTAGAACATTATGGTCCTTTAGGATTTTGTTAAATTACCTGAAGTAAATTATACTCTTTATATACTAAATATGTTTCTTATTTGCTCATGTGTCCTGAAGGCAAAATGAAATCTTGACAATTAGAAAGGTAATTATGTTAGTCTTTTCTTAATTTAAGCTGTGGATTTCTTGACAAAAAGAGAGTCATCAAGCATGTGTGTAAAAAGTAAAAGTTTCGGGGATATGTGTGAAAACATTTGCTAGTATGATGTGTCTATATCTAGGAAACAGCTGTGATTATTGTCAAAGCTTTTGGTCTACTTGTATATGCTCCATTTGTACATAAATATTTAATTAAAATGTACCTATAAGACAATATTTCAGTTGAATGTTGTTTAAAAAAAGACTAACTTGATCTATCATCCTCCCAAATCAGATGACAGAAGAAACTGGGTTTCTTCTTTAAATTAACATCTTGCTCTCAGAGATAATGTCAGTTTGTAAGAAGTATTATCTGAATCCTTATTTTAAAAAGGATAACTCACATGCTGTAAATAATGTCTAGAAATCATTCTTAATGAGAGCAGAGGAGAAATTAGTTATGTGTGAATGACGCATAAAGACTTAGATAGTTGGATTTTGCCCATGATATTATGAAGAAATGAATGTTAGAGAATTATGTGTGGTTAGTTTGTGCTGTCCATAGCTGTCTGGTGTAACTTGCTTTCTTTTCAGAATTATTTAGGTCTTCCTTTTATGCTCTGCTCTTCTTGGAATCTCTCTATCCCCTTCATGTTAGTCATGCTTGATCTTATTACTTCCATCTTGATTTTGTTTCTTGCCAAAACCATAATATTTTACAGTAATGTGTACTGAGTGGTTTAGTTTTAATTATCAAGACTGATTATTTGAAAGACGAAGAGGACAATAAAAAATGTGAAGTTGTTCTGTAATGCAAAGAGGCCAGATGCATACCTAATACTGTACAAGTAGAGGAAAGTGTTTTGTCAGCTGGAGTTGTAGACCTGGCACTAGCTGTTTTAACAGAATAACTTTGGACCCATGAAATGTAGAGTTTGGTTTGGACTAATAGTGATGTGAAGATTGATTCTTTTCCTTTCGTACATAAATGAAACTTCATCGAGGATGAAAATTAGAAGAAACTAGAAACTTTATCCTTGATTAATCCTAACTGCAACTTTTGTGCACTAAGCAGGAATTTCTTACATCTTCTACTTTCTTATATTTTGATCATCTTGGAAAGGTCAATAACAGCCCTCTGTGCATTGTATCAGCTTTGGTTTTCCTTCTTCATAGTTCAAAGTTCAGTCATCACCTATTATTCAAATATAATACCTTGTCAAAAAGTTGGGAAGTTTGTCTGAAAATGAGGTGAAGATAAGAAAGACAGTAAGCACAGGAAATTATGGGATAAATGAATGGCCTGGGTAGGGGAAGGTCAGTTTCTGGAGAAGGAATTCAAAAAACAAACATGTTTTTTGTGTGTGAAGTCACAAAATAATTTTGGGGACTGAGAAGGATGTTTGAATAAGAGAGATACATTAAGAACTGATGTTAGACATGTGAAAAGGTGATCAGTTGAGGGTGCACATGGTGACACAAAATCAGCAAATGGAAAATGTGATTGCTTTGGGGAACACAGAGGGTCAATTGATTTAGTTGCTAAGAAAATGTTAGAGGTAAATTGAGTTAGAAAATTAAAGTCTTGGATGTCTTCACTGAGGTCAGAGCTCAGTCAATTAGAAGAAATAGTAACAAGAGACCGTGAAGTCTATCAGATTAATTGGTCAGGCTATGAATGCCAAGCAATGGATTTCTGAGGGGCAGAGGATTGGTTATGGGACTATGGGAGGTTAAGGGATGATTGTATAGAGAGAGGTAACAGAGATTAAAAGGAAATATTTTCTACCCATATATAATTAGCTTATGGAAATTATTGCCGTGAGATATCAAGAAGGTAAAGAGCTTAGTGGGATTAGATGTCTATATGGGTAATGAGAACATGTGCAGTTACATTAGGTGGGGAAAAAAGTAATTAGGGCCTCATACTTCGAGGCATAAACCAAGAAGTAATGATGGGGATTAGAAGGAAGCATCTTTAGAAATTTTTTTGGTGGACTGAATTCTAAAGTCTAGACTTAACACATCCTTGATTAATGTAAATCCTAACTGCTAGGCAGACCAGATGCTCTAATGATCATGTCTTATGGCAGACTTACTGGGGTCATCAGAAGTGGTGATGATGATCTGAAGTTGCAAACATTGAATTGTCAATCAATTTTCCACTTTTTCTGGTTGATCTAACAACTTTTCAATTCATCTAAAACTAATAACTGTTACTTACAGACTTAATTTCAAGAGAAACAAAACCCCCAAGAATAGGAGAGACACTGGCAAAGCAAAGGTTATTTTAGATTTGTATTGCTTTGTAAATCAGATTTTAAAGGATGAATACATAAAATAAATGTATACTTTTTATGTGTTGTAGTCTATTGTGACTATGCTAATAACATTGGAAATACAGTGTGATTTAGTCTCCTTCACTTAAACCGTACAGACAGTTTAAAGAATCCAAGATAGTCCAGTTTACACATATCATCCATTTATTTATGCCATTAAACTTAATGCTTTTGCTTCTTCCACCTGACAATAAATCAAAGCTTTTTACTAAAATTTTGCTCCATTCTTTGAGGCTGTGCCCATGTAACTCATTTACCACCTGTGAGTAACACTCTTGCTCTTGGCTGCTACTTACTGCAGTCCCTAGCGTGCCCTTAAAAAAGGAGTGCACTACTGGCTGGCTGATTTTGTATTTGGCAGAAACATTTAGTAATCCACTGGTTTTACTACTAATAATCAAATGCTGTAATTTTCCTTTATTTAAAAAAAAAAAAAAAAGTATTTTTTTTTCAAAAGAATAAGCAGAACTATTTTTCAATAAATGAAATGCTATCAGATACTCTAGCCTTAGAGCTTAAAAAGAGTAATATTTTTTATCCTATATATCCTTAATTCCATAAGAAATA
Organism: Megaceryle maxima; assembly: GCA_024605025.1. Taxonomy (NCBI): domain Eukaryota; kingdom Metazoa; phylum Chordata; class Aves; order Coraciiformes; family Cerylidae; genus Megaceryle; species Megaceryle maxima. The sequence goes on from JANHGN010017405.1 coordinate 163,001, forward strand.
TCTTCTTTAATTAGTGAGGGTTCCTACCAGAACCAGAAAACTAGATTGTTGGAAATTGTTTTCATGAAGCCTATTTCTCCAAAGATTCAAGACCCCAAACAGAGTACTTGTGGAATATAACTGATATTTTGCAATAAAAAGTATGGAAGCTTCCATATTAGTACTTGGAATATCCTTACATTAAAAGCTATTTTTCAGAGGCTCATTACAGACATTTTCTGTCTTTGTAATCAGTCTCTTACAAATGAGTAACAAGACTAACAGCATATATGATATGTAACACATATTTTTTTCATTTTTGTCTAGGTGAAGTAGAAAAGTGACTGACACAATCTGACAAACTAGGGAAGTATCATCCTACTGATGTAATGGAGACAACAGAAATAGGTATGCCAGATATATGTATTAGTGTATATATGTGTGTATGTATATATACATATTACAGATATGCATGTCCATTGCAGATTTTTTTTTTTTGTATTGGAGTAGGTACAAAAAGCACCCACTCAAATCCAAACAAGGGAATTCTGTGGTTTGTATTACAATATTTAAGTATGTTAGTTCCTAATATTTTCCTTTATAGATCTGTCATTCTTGATGAGGTACAGTGTAACTAGAAGTACTGCTTCCAAAAAGCACTATTTGTGATGGTGACATTGCTGGATGGATATCAGCATTTCTGACTGTTACTTTAGGAAGAGGTTGTAAAATATTTCTTTAGAGAAAAATATAACCTAGAAATGCATGCCCTGAGGTCTGTGGGATGCACCAAAAGCAGTAGTACTCCTACTGTAGATTCCTCTGTTCCTGAATTCTTGACCAGCAAGTTTATTGCCAAGACAATTAATATACTTGTGGTTTTTGGTAATTTTCACATTTCCTTTACATTCATTGTTGAGTTTTCTTACAAGTATTGAAGCTGTACCCAGTTGCTACTAAAAGCAACAAGAATACTCTTTATTGCTTTGGGTATATTTGGTTGAGTCAGAAGGGAAGAAAATTCAGGATTTTTTTAACCTTTAGTGTACTCAAATGCTCTCTTATCTGTCCTAAATTTCCTATTTTTGCTGCTGTTAAGACCACCCCCTTTATATATGTAAAACATCACTGTAAAAAGCCCTATTTGGTCTATCAATTTCTATTAAGTCACTGAGATGTATTTTCAACTTGAACCTCTTAAAATCTGGTGATATTGGCTTCCTTTCACCTGTCTCAGAGGAAGTCATTGTGCTTTTGAGATTATTTCCTGTTCAGTTACTAACTTCAAAAAGCATTTAAATCTTTCAAGTAAATGAATTCCTCTTCATAATTATATGAAGTTATTGGGATAGATTTTTAGATTACATTGCAAGATATTTTTCCTGATGCTGAATTCAGTTTGTAGTATTTAGTTTGATTATTCCACTTGAAGTTCTTTATCATTTGACTATACCTCCTGCGTTACTTGAAAGCTTAAATAAAGAACAACTTCCATAAGCAAGAATTTGAAAAAAAATAATGCTCTTTTTAGTAATAACACTTTACAGAATTTTTCAGTTTATAATACAAATTCACACACACTTTGCCATGGAGAAAAACATTTACAGGCCACAGCAGAAAGCAGAATTTGATGGAATTCTAGGCCACTTCCTTCCTCTGTGCCACTCACATTAACCAAACCATTAACACCTGCTGAACCTTCTCACCATCAGTCGTCAATCATAAGCAATCAGTCAGGTACTTGATAATTAACAGAGAGGGAGAAAACACTTCACAAGGCTAAAAATATGTCTTTGCCGTGGCTTCATGCATAAAATCAAATAACAACGGGGGAAAGGTATAATAACAGCTCCAGTGCCAGTACACCTGTAAAGGAAATCCATCAAAGTGGAACCCAGTAGTTTAGCACACAGACCTTTCACATGGTTGTTACGTCCTTCGCTTGAGTACCACCCAGGGATTGTGGCATAGAGAAGATCGAATGTTGGTTAGAAGCTTGAAGTGGAGCAAGTGAAAAAGGTATTAGAGGACTTCTTTGAAGCCTGCTGTTCTGATGCACTTCTGTGGACCTTATAGTATCAGTATTCTTAAATGAAGGATCCATCATTGAAAAGGTCTAGGTTTTGCACTGATCTTTACTATCTGAAGATGTACTTGGTTGGATGGGTGTGCTGAAAATGCAGGATGGGTGTTTGTAAGGATCTGTATTCTGAAGAGCCTCAGAGGTTAAGCTGAGGGCTTCCAAGAGATCTTTCCAAACTTGTTCGTTTATTGAACCCACTTTGATAAAACTAGCAACTGAGTTAAATTAATCTTGTTTTAAGCTGACAGAATATTTTCATTATTAGAATGGTTCTACGTTTAGATAATTTGATAATTTACAAAACTGGGGGAAGTGAAATTAGGATGTACTATAGAGGTGAAAAGCTACTGGAAATCCGCCATAATGATACTTCCTCTTTGCACTCAAAGTAAATATCTTGGTTATTTCAAGATCGGTTCTGTATTTGATGTTCTGTGGTATTGCTGAGGGTAAATATATGAAATTTGCTCTGTGTGCATCACTGGTGCATTAGGTGTAAAAAGGACTGCAGAATTTTGACTTTTCCCCAGTGTGTCACAGTTTCAAAGGGCATTTTTTCCAATGCCAGTCTTGGGGCTTCTCACTCTTTGTGAACACTGGTGTTTATCAGTTTATACTGTGTCAAGGTCATTGTATTAAATTGAAAATAACCTTCTTAGATATGAAGAGACATCTCTCCTGGCACCTTCTCCTCATCCTTTCCCATTCAGAGTTTCTCTGATGGATTTCCTATCATTGTGGCTCGTAAATGGAACTTCAGTGTAGGGTAGTCATAATCCTGCTTTTCCGGCAAGTTTTTAGTTGTTCTTTCTTCTGCGTTTCTTGACAATGGAAAGGACTTTTAGGAAGGAGCTTGACTCCAGCAGGTTAAGATTTGGTATTCGGGCATTTGTTTGGGTATTCCTTCGCTGAATAGGCTGAGTGAGGCAGAATTACAAGCTTACCAGAATCAAGAGAGTGCTGTGAAAAGCAGAGAGTAATTTGGAGTAACCAGGAAGGTTATGCTACAGAGTAACAGGGTCTCAGAATGTAGAGGGAGAATGAAAACATTTTTCCTAGGATCATAGACTTCTATTTCAGCATGTGAAATACAGGCATGGGGTAAATGCGGTCAGGTTTGTTGTCAGGATTCCCAAGTGTATAGAATTCAGTGGATGGGTTGAATATGATACTGATGCACCTCAGAATTAAGTCTCAGGGGTTTTATGTTGGAGATGCATTGCATCCCCTGCACTTCAATACACATAAGTATAAAACTTTTTATAGGTATATGTGAAAAATATTAGTTTTCAACATCAGAAGTGGAAACGTTAACCAGTTTAAACTTGGTTTTGAAGTCTATATCAATCTTTTGTTTTAACTTGCAAAGCAGATAGAGCACGCAGACTTCCGTCACTCTTGCTCTCCCACTATGCTTTCTTCTCCTGTCTCTCCCCCCCCGCCCCCTCCTTTAACATGCATATTGCAGTTGAAAACAGCAGAATAGAAGCCTGGAAAATATACTGATCCATTACCCATGCATATTTCATGAATTTTCCCAATTTCCTGCAGTTATGACTTAACTAGGTAATTATTTCACTCTCTGTCATCGAACGTGATTTCTTAGTTTTTCCTCTGTGACCAGTGAATATCCTTTCCATTACTATGTAAATACAAAAACAAAACCAACCAAACAAAAAATCAATGAAGTTTTCAATGAAAATGAGCTACATGAGAGCTTTCCAATACTAGCTATGTTGGGGGTGAAAATGAGTTATTGTTCTTTGGATGCATGTAGTATTCTAGGGACAGCCTCTGTTCCCCTGCTATTTTGTTTCAGAAGGAAAAGACCTTCCTTGTCACACATTAGACTGTTGATATTCTTTGTTACTTCCCAGCCTAAATCATGCCAATCTTCTTTTTGGATGATATTATCCTTCTATCATTTTATTAATTTAGTTCTGATTTTCAAATATATTCTGAAGCCTGATATGCCAAATAACTTCTCCTGCTGAGCTTCTCCCTTCCCTGCTCATGCAGTTATTGACAAAACTCAGAGATATTAAATCAGTACATTTCATGGAAGTTGTTAACTGCTTGGAAAAAGAAAAGTCCTGTTCACAATCCCCATTTTTCATCTCCACAACTTCTTCCTGAAGGAAAAGGTTGTGTTAAAAAAGTGAAACTTTGTTTCTTTGGAACTCAGCTCAGCCTTTAGTAAGAAACTGAAGGTCCTGTGATGATGCAGATCATGAAAATATTGGAGGAACCCAGTTATTATTGTAAGTAGAGCACACAGCAAATTATGCTTGATTTGCTTCCAGAACAACTTATTTCATAGAAAGACAATACTGACATGAGGAATCAAACTCTACAACCTGTGATAGGTTATAAAGTAGGCATGTTTATTTCATCACGGGGTGAAAGGGGGATCACTCCTCCCAACTTGTGCGCCATACTTCGAAGCGAGCAATTATTTATAATGAGAAACATACATATTCTTTGGCGAAGGAGTAGCTATGTTATTATAATTATTTCTGGGAACTCATTATCATAAGTCTCCTCCCACTGACGCCTGCGCACTGATGTCTGGTGGTTGTGGGCCAGGGTCTTCTGGAGGAAGGCCCACAGTCTTCCTCACAGTGTATTTTTACCTTTGGCTCAGAATGCAAGGTT
>JANHGN010017405.1:167817-195143 GCA_024605025.1 Megaceryle maxima
CCACTGACGCCTGCGCACTGATGTCTGGTGGTTGTGGGCCAGGGTCTTCTGGAGGAAGGCCCACAGTCTTCCTCACACCTTTGGCTCAGAATGCAAGGTTGTGCTGAGCTGGCAACAGCAGAACTGGTATAATCCAGTTTATCTCTGGAGGCTCCTCTTTGTTCCCACTTAGCTCATAGTTAGTCCCTCTTATCTATACCAACCAAAGTTACTCAAAACAGTCTATCAGGGTTAGCTCCTCCTATCTATACAAAACAAGCTACAGCTGCAAAATTAAAAGACTACAACACAACATTTATGTCCCGATACAGAATAACAAAAGTAGCACTATAGGTAAATTGTCATGACACAGATTATTTTTCAGTTTCTTAGACCATGTGTAATAGCTTCTTAGAGTTGCTATTATGAAAGCTTTGACTTCTAATGCAATATTTAATGTCAAAATATCCTATCAACGTCATAATTCTTTATTCTCTCAATTTTAGTATAGATAATCACGAAGTGTTGAAAATATTTTCAGAGGACTTAGAAAAAAACCTATCAGTACTGTGCACAAATTCTTCCTTATTTAAAAAGAACAGAACTTTAAAGAGCATTTAATTGCAGGTTGTGTTTTGGTGCTTTTTTAGATAACAGTTAATATCTGAGAATGGCCAAAGGTGCCAGAACTGCTTGTGTGATTTCAAATGAGTAACTTTAATTAGGAACAAGCTCTTAAAGGTCAATAACTTTTATTCCAGGATCTAGCTGTGTGGCACACACACAGTGCAATGGTTTCTCTCTAAATATCAAGGGGGACAAGCAAGGGGTCACATCTTCTGTGCCTGATTCACAAAGGTAGTTCTGATGACTTCTGCAGAAGTGTTTGCAGGAGGGAGGCAGGCAGGATTTCTCTCTTGCTTCTGTCTGTTTCCCCCTCAGTCTCTTCTCTGCTTCAACTCACAGAGCTGTTCTGTACACATACACAAAATAAGAATGGGCACTGTCATGGTAAATTTAGTGTTGAAATTGACCCTCTGAAGCAAATGTCCATTTTGAACGACCAAACCTTTATTTTGGTATTATGTGCACCAGTGACTCTTTTATTTCACATAACTGCAAATTTAACAAGGATTTAGTAGAGAAGGATTTAGTTAGAAGAAAGATGTCTCTTGGAGGCTTGGTGATAGCAGATGCAGCTTGTTGCAGTTGGGTGGTTTTGAGAGAGATGTTTCCAATGGTAGCTTAGCTTGGAGATGAAGGACTTTGCGTTCCTTCTTTTCTACCAAATCCAGTAATACATCACTTGTGAATGGTACAACTTGAAGGATCTTACCTTGTGTTAATGGCTTCAGCAAAACCAAACCAACCTCAGATCATAATTTTACCCATAACTTTCCTCAACCAAGGTGGCTGCTTCCTTGAAGAGAAATCACAGCTAACCTTTCAAACAATCATGGAATTGTTCAGCTTCTCCTGCAAAAAGGAAGGTTCAAATGTACACACGTTCTACTTGGTACACCATCATATCCTGGAAACTGTTCAAAAAATGGTGAATTCTCTTCTGTTTCCTATAGACCAATGCACAAAAAATTATAACTTCCCTGCTCCAGCTTTTCTCCCATTTTCAGTTCCCTCCACAGATCTGAATGCTGCACGTTTGCTTCCATTTTCATCTGATTTTGCTCACCCTTTCACTCAATGAATCAATCAAGCAATGTTCTCATTTGGGAATGCTAATGTTCAGCTTTCCACAGCAGTGACTTGAGACACTGTGACAATTCTATTTAGCTTATGGTAAATATTTCAGCAAGAAAAAAAAATTCCTTGCCTTGCAGCTTAATAAACTGTCAGACCAGATGCAGCTGTGTAAAATGGATTTGAAATCCTCTTTTTTTTTTTTTTTTTCTTTAAATATTTTCACTTCTGGCTTTACATTGTTCCCTGGTTGTTTAAAGCTTCTTTGGATTTTTAGCACCTCTGTTAAATACTAAGAAATCTTAGTTACAAAATTAAACTATACAGTATGAATGTCTTTGGTTTCTTTTAGAATGTAACATAGAGCTTGAAGTGGCCAGTGGGACCTTTTAAATCCTGCCTAATTACATGTTCCCTTAAGTGAGGCTACATAAAGCTCTTGGGGAAGTCTGCAGAAGAGAGTCACAGGGCATTTTCAAAAGGCAACTACTAAAATGTTAATTATCTGAACATCAACATTTTTACTTGGGGTCATTTTTCAGTTCTAACTTCCCACTGCAAAGTAAATTTGGACAATGACTATGGTGCTAAATGGCAAGCTGAATCTCATTAGACATTTGTTAATGAAAGAATACAGTTTTTGATACAGACATTTCAACATTGCACAAGATTGTGGTGGGTTGACCCTGGATGGATGCCAGGTGCCCACCAAGGCTGCTTTATCACTCCCCTCCACAGCTGGATGGGGAGAGAAAATATAATGAAAGCTCATGGGAGATATACATGTATATTACAAAAGAACATAGAGATCATTTACCATCATGGGCAAAAAATACTTGACTTGGGGAAAAATTAATTTAATTTATTACCAATCAGATCACAGTAGGATTATGAGAAATAAAATTAAATATTAAAAAGACCTTTCCCCCATGCTTCCCTTCTCCCTAGACTTATCTTTACTCCTGATTCTCTCTACCTCTTCCCCTGCAGTGGCACAGGGGGATGGGGAATGGGGGCTGTGGTCAGTTCATCACACATTGTCTTTGCTACTCCTTCCTCCTCAGGGGGAGGACTCCTCACAGTCTTCCCCTGCTCCAGTGTGGGGTCCTTCCCACATGCAACAGTTCCGCATGAACTTCTCCAATGTGATTTCATCTCATGGGCTGCAGTTCTTAATGAACTGCTCCACCTTGAGTCCCTTCCACAGGGTGTGTAGTCTTTCAGAAGCAGACTGCTCTTGTGTGGGTCTCCTGACAGGTCACAAGTCCTGACAGCAAACGTGCTCCATTGTAGGGTCCTCTCACCATGGGACCACAAGTCCTGCCAGAAGCCTGCTCCAGCATGTGCTTCCCACAAGGTCACAGCATCCTTTGGGCATCCACCTGCTCCAGTATGGGGTCCTTCATGGGCTCCAGATGGGTCTGCTTCACTGATAACTAGAAAAATGAACTGATGGGACATTAAGATTTTAAAATGACAGCCGGTGCAAAGTTGAAATTATAATGGGAATCCACAGTGCACAATAGACAGTTGAAGCAGAAAACTATTCACAATGTGAGTATTTTTGTTCCAGCATGCCTTATTGGTCCACTGCCTGGAATAAGATTAAACATGCACTAAAAAAACTTTATACAGCAAAAATTTGTGATAGGATTAGTGATATCTACAGGAAACAAATAGGGTCATATGATGATGAGAAAGGAACATTTGGCATGGTAATTAGCATTTGCATCCCATCTGCTCTTTGCCTTGAACAAAAGATTTTTAAGCTTCATGGTCTAGCACTGTTCTGGTAAAGTTTGGAGAAGAGGAAGAAGATGTGTGAGTTGTTTTTAGGAAATTTGAAAGTTCTTCCAACTATTAAATATGGCCTCAAAAGGACACTGTAGTAAGATCTTTGAAAATTGAACAGATGAAGGATTGGTGGGAAAAGATGAGGGTGGCACCTTAGCAGTGCATATGGGAACTGGTGGTACAGGAAGATATTTTGTGTTTAATTCAGAGAGGAGTAAAACCCACTAAAAGAAAACAGATTTGACAGGGTACATGAGATTAATGAGAAAAATTGACTTTTTGTGCAGCATTTTGAGTGGATTTCCATGGTGTAAAATGGAGGAGGTCAAGGCTGACAAGAGAAGATTGAAATATGTTAGATACATAGCCAGGTGATAATTTAATCTGTTTGGACACACAAGAAAGCCTTCCCTTCAGAAAATTTGTATAGGAAGATGGAACGAGATTAAAGTATCCCAGTGATTTCAGGACCAGGGAAAGAAAATGCCATTACTGCCATTAAAGGCAGTACCTGGGTTTGAATTACAGATGAGATGTTAATGGTATTTATAAAGACTGAAAAATGTGTTAGGGCAGCAAGGTATAAATTAAGATTTGTTCATGCTGACTGTAAGCTGATACCTGGCAACCCACTAAGAAGTATCAGTAAAAAGTTCACAGCAGGAAACACTGTTTAGTATAGTGGCAAGGTTTTGTGCAAATTATATGTTAGTGAAATTTTTTTATGTTAAAAAAAAAAATTGTATTCCCTTAAAGTAACAAAAATCACCATCTATGGAGTTAATCACACAGGGTGTGTTATAGGCAGATGCTGGCATACCCACATTTTTTCAGGCATTCCGGTTTTGGATAGGCAATGATTTTTATTACCAATGAGCATATGTGAATGAGAGTATTACTTAAAATTATTTTATACTATGCTTTGATTTTTAGCTTCTGTCCAATATACAGTTGAGAACAGCAGCTGTCTCAAATATTTTCAAATACAGTTATAGATGGGAAAATAAAGTATAAAATAACAAATAATTATGGAAGTTTCCATAGAAAATACCAAAGAATAGCTGAGATTTTCATGAAGCTTCTTAGTTTTTTCTGGATACCTAATTTAGATATTTGAGTAATATATTTTGCTTTGTTTTCTGGAAATTTAAGTTTACCAAGAAGTCTTGTAAGAATGTCAGTGTGGGACCGAATTATTGTGAACTTGAGGTAAATGTGTGTCACACTGATAACTTCATCAGTGGGATTATGTCAGTTTACTGTTTGTAGAAGTCAAGATTATTGAAAGCATAAAAATAGTATTTAAAAAAAAACCTTCTAGCTCTTTTTTTCAGATTATAAATACAGTTATTTTGATGAATTCACTTGAGAAGAAATTTTCCCAGTGTAAGAATAGTAACCAATCTGTTAAATTGTCAAGGATGATGCCCTGTGCTGTCACTGTCTTGAGGTATATGTCATTGCATATGATGTTATAGTAACATGAAAAAAAATGATACAGCTTTCATCTTACACGTCAAAAATGAATATTTTGAACTGACAGTTCTAGGCTTACAGTGTATCTGTAATTTTTCAGATTTCTCCTGTGTATATTAAGGTTCAATTTCAGTCTTTTTGGGACAAGTGCTACAACAAATGCACATCTGACTAGATGTGCAAAGCTCCGAAGGAGCCAAGGTTTTTTAACAAGAATATTGAACAGCAGTTGTATCTAACTAGTCAATAGGAGCCTCTGTAGCAGTTCTGCATTTGTGTAACTGAGCTAATGCCATATGTATGAACATAAAATCACCATCTCCACATTTGCTAAGGACATGATATAGCCTGAAGTTCTTAACCTTAAATCTGTAATTGGATTTTTGCTTATTTTTAAAGGAGAGCAAGGTGAATGTTTCTTTATACAAAATGCCTGCGTTCAAGAAGCACTAAATGCAAACAAACTGTAAGAATTTGAACATCCTGAAAGGAAGCAGCAAAGTTCCTTGCCAGCAGAATGAGGCACATGCTATCACTGGTGGTGGAAAATCAGAGGATTGCAGAGCCACATCCTAACCAGCCAAACAGGTCACATTTTCTTCAGTTAAATTGTGCATAACACCAATCTAAATCCAGAAGTCCAGTGATATGAATATGAATTTACTTGGTGCTTGTAAACATCTTGATACAACATTAGTGTCATGCAACTGCAAAACACTTTAAAGATATACTTGATGACAGTCTAATGTGAGTTAGAATATGTTATGCCCTAACACAGAGCTATAGTAATTGATTTGGCTATAATTGGACATCAGCTATTGACAGTAAAACACTGGTGACTTTTGAGTACCAGCTCTGCACCTCTTCTCTTGGTGTTTCCCCAAGAAAAAGAAAGAAAGAATCAATCCCATATGAAATATGTTTTAGATTTTCTGAGCCACTGAATCAGAAGACCTGTTTATGCACTGTGCAATTAGCAGTGTCCTTTTCCAACATATGTTATAATTAATATTTATACTATTTTAAATGGCTTTAACTTGCTACAGCTTGCATCGATGGTAGTTATTATTCAGCCAGCCCAGGAAAATTGTAATCCCTTTAAAATGGCATATATATGATAATGATACCAAATACCATGAACTTATTTTCTACTATCTTAAAATCTCTGATTTAAAAAAAATTCAAGTGTGTGCTAAAAGCTCCACATTAAAAGCCATGTACATTTTATTATTGTTCAGCTTATAGTTAAAGGCTGGAATCTTTTTTTAAAGCATTTTCTATTTTATGATGGCCTAAAGGACATTTTTAAATTAAAAATCGGTCAAATGCAAGAGACCTTGCTAGGGATTTGATCAAAATCCTGTTTATTTTTTGCTCCATTTGCTTTATTTTTTTGGCTTATCTTTCATCTAGTACAAAGGCAATTACTGTCATTTATGGTAAACTAATAGTCTACTTCAGTTTTGATTTCTAATGCTCTATGGTATTGCAGTATTTCAGTTGCAAACCTACAGATGCCCATTTACTTTAAATTTAAAAAAAAAGTTAGTCCATGCATCAAAAGTAAATAAATATAATAAAATGTATAAATATAATTAAATGTCCACTTTTACATTCGATGAGGATTTTTTTCAAGGCTTAAGGCTCTTTTTTTTTAGGACATATTTTGCAGGATGTAAGTTAAGAGGCACATGTTGTTCCGGTGCTATGCATATAATTGAACAAATTTTTTATTTAGGAAAATAGTTGAGTGTAAAGTTTACCAGAACAGGCACATAATTGTGTGGGAATGTTTTCACGCTTCGAATCTGAAACGCCTTGCTAATTTATGTTGCTGTGCTTAATTAAAAGCCCTTTCATTCCAGGTAACTGTCTAAAGTATATTCAAATTATGTAATACATATAAGACAATATAAAGTTGAGAATAATAATAATAAGCAATGAAATATGTTGTGATCAACAGCTGTGTATGGTAAAACTATGCTGCTTCTGCAGGGGAGTAGAAAAGTTCATGGAAGATAAATCCTTTCAGCCTTACAACATCCATTGCAATCTTTTATTTGAGTAATCTGTCTCTCAAATGTTTAGAAAGTGTTAAAGTCTTCAAGGAAGTAGCATATGTATTTTTCTTGGGTTTTTTTTTATATTTTTGTGTTCTTTTTGGCTCTGCTATTGACAATATAAATTCCTGTGTCTGAGGGCCTTTGGGGTGACTTTCTGCAACCATTTGTATATCTGAAATGTACTTTATATTTTCAGTGTTATATGATTTTAATAGTCTGACCTCAGTGAGATGCACTTATGTAATAGTATGGACAGCAGTAACATATTAATAACTTGGAATTACACTTAATAGAATTACTTTTGGTGGCAATAAAGCTGTAATGCCTTCAGCCTTTAGCTCAGTTCTGCAGTTTGAGGACATGCAATTCAATATGAGGAGCCAGCCAGCCAGTATACCAGCAAAATTAGAGTTTTGAGTTGTTTGTTTGTTGTTGGAGTGTTTTCTTATGTATGAAAAATGAGATTCTCCACTATACTAGTAGCTATACTGGCTTTCCATACAGTCCACATGCATTGAAACTTATTGGGCTGCATGCTGGCTTGGATCATTTCATGCAATGCAAATTTAATTTAGGAAGGAAAGCACTCAGGTAATGCAGCAGGACTCTAATCAACGCATGGATCATGCCGAGAATTCATGAAAGCACTGGAAAGGTGACCTCTCAGGTGTTGTGCTGTTTCCTGTACTCACCCTTAAGGCAGGAGGCCTGAAGGGGACATCAGTGTATTTTGTCTGTGCTTCTTTGACATACCCCTTTAGGGATTGTAACCAGATGATACATACTAGTGTCCTTCAATCTAAGTAATGTCAGGGTGTAGAATGCTGCAGTTTCTTTTGATAACCTTTCACTTGCCCATTAGCGTGCCAAGAAGCTGAGACCTCAAATTAATTTATTTTTCTTCTCTTCTGAATAATCAAAGTTTACTTAACATATTAAAGATGGATAGAAAGGTGACAGGAGTCCTTCTTGCAGATTTTTTTGGGTTGCACTGAAAGCAGAACTTACAAGAGCTTGTGCCTGCAATACTTTCACTCTATTTGAGAGTGCAGATTCAGTCATGCAGCCAAGACTTTGCATGTTTTACCAGGACCAGCCTCTGAGCTTTCTAGAGCTCATCTGTTGTTACTTTTTTGTAATGATTCATTCCTGTATGTAAAACAAAAACAAACAAAACTCCAAACAAACAAAAATAATCACCAAATACATGATTCTAACCTTGCTGCTGATTAGAATTTTAATGCAAAATAAATGTGGAGAATTGCAATGCTTATTACTGATCCTGTTGCTTATATAATATTTTATCTCATAGTGTAGGTCAAAAAGAGAATGCATTTGATTTAGGTGGATTTCATATAATACTAATTTATAGTACAAGGATCATTACTTGGTATGGCCTGACAGAGCCCTGCAAATTGTTGCATATGGCATCACTTTCTTTTGGATCAGATATCTGTTTTCAATTTGCATAGTGGATACCTCATCTAAATTTATTGCACTGGAGACAAGTGAGTCAGACATTATCATGACTGTACTGGCTGCATGTCTCTGCCTACTGGTTTAGAGGGAGCATAAATTATTTTGCCATTATTAATCCTATCTTGAGAGACTAAACATGATTTCATTCTAGTAAAACATTACAAGCAATTTGTTACATCAGGTTTACTTAAAGTTTTGTGGATATATGGGATAATATGTTGTATATAGCACACAACAGCCTGCTTTGCTGATCTTTACTGTAATCTGGGTTTGAATGTGTCATTATCATGGCAGAAAAAATAGCTTAAAATAAAATTAAAAAAACCCTATTATATGTCCTTAGAAATAATCCCAGTCACTATAGCTCACAACTTTGTTTTGTGTCCAGTTCTATTAGCACCAAATTCTGTTGAGGTCTCTTCTGCAGCATGTCTTTCTTCTCCTCATGTACTATCTGTACATGATCTGCTGTATTCAACTTCCAACCCATGTACCGAGGCTACCTTCTTGCTAGCCACCTTTTGTACAATTTACTTTCCCTTTAAACTATGAACATTTATTATACTATAATTTCTTCTGGCATACCTACATCCTCTACAAAACTGTCTCCTCAGTTTCTCCTTCATTTTTCATCTGTACAACTGAGGATGGAGCAGTGTTTCTTCTTTCTTCTCTTCCTCTTTTTGGTGCAACATACCCAAAACCTGCTGGTAATAGCTGCCTCAATATATGTTCCACTAACAAGTGTGTTTGAAATATCTTTCCCTGTCATAAAAATTCTGTTTTAACAATTCTCTTCCTGGGAGGTCTGTTAATCCAACAGTAATCCGATAGAAAAGCCAAAATAATACCCTGAATTTGGAACATTTTCATTCTTCAGGTGACCTAGAGCTTTATTTGTATAAACTGTATTATTTTAATTAAGTGCTGATTATTCTAAGACTATGTCATACAATATAATATGCTCAATGTCAAGCATTTTTTCATCATGCAGTGGTTAGATGAGACTAAAACGCTTCAGAGGTGAAACTCAGCCACTCAAAGCTCACAGACATAGAAGGTGTCTTTTTACAGGGTCAATGCCTAAGCTGTTTTTACAAAAAACTTAAAATATTTTCCATCTAAATTCATATAGACAATTGAACCACTTTTTAAATTTTACTTTGAACTTGCAATGGTATTCTCTTAATAACCTGAAATTTTGTTATCTGGTATTTAATTTCATTTTTCAATTAAGATGATTAAATATCTGCTTGCTATTCTAAAAAACACTTTCAATTAACAGTTATTTAAAATTAGTTTCAGTGAACTTTTAAAAATTTCTATTCCTACTTACACTGTAGCTTGTATGTTCTGTTATTTCCCTTGTATTTTTATTGGAATTATTTTCCAGTGTTTCTATTTGAAATTACGTCAAAGCATTTTGCGTGACAAGCATGGATTCACTTTTTATATCTCTCATCAGCATTTAAAATCTAATTGTAGTTGTTGACAGATTTGTTTGATGTTTGAAAGAGTCCCGCCAAACTGTATGTATATCCTGACAGACTATAGGTGATTTTCAGTATTTTTGAGATGTTCTTTAGAAGGATTTCCATGTTGAGTTTTGTTGAGAAATTGAGCAATAATTTATGTGCATTGTTCAATTAATACATTAAAATGGTAGACATGTCTAGGTAGAGGTCATGATGTTTTCCTAGAACAACAAATCTCTAAGAATACATGCAAAAGGTTTGTAAATGGTATTAATTACTCAAAGGTTTTGTGTGCATGAATGCTTGATTGTTTTATCAATTATTATAGCATTTAGACTAAGAAAATGTATTTTGCTCTACCTAAAAACCTATTTTTGTCTCTGTAGATAGATATAGGATGTGGTTGTATATCAGTATTCTCCTGTAAATATATTCCAGTGTTTTATCTTTATATGTTAGTATTTTAGTTGGTTCTTGGTATGTATTTCCTTATACAGATGGATGCATAAATAGTCTCATTGTACTTGTGGGGCTTTGTTTGGGTTTTTTTTTGGCTTAATTTTTCTCTCCCAAGTAGTATGAAAAGATTATTTTCCCTCTTATATGCCCTCTTTATCTTTTAGTTGGTAGTCTGACATTAGACAGGTAGATTGTTCAACAATTATTTTAGACACTTGAACATATTTAATTCTTTTTCACATCTTGGAGTTGGATATCCAACTTTGATCCCCATTATATTCATATACATTTGCCTAATGAATGATTGAGATTTATAATAGTCTGTGGCTGGTTTCAGATCTTGAAGTTTACTTTTATAAATACCATTAAAAGTTTAATTCAGTATTGAAAAGCTCGCATATTGAAATTCTGGCTACTTCAAGGTACAGCTTTTGCATTTATCATAAAAACAGAACACTGGATAGCAATGTGTCATGTAAATGTTTTACCGAGATCTCTTTTGGATAGATGTATCAAAGATTCATAAGTAACAAAGCCAGGAATGAGTTATGTAGGTCACTCAAGTGAGTGACTTTGTAACAATATAATCATGCTTTTAGCATATGCCACAAATATTATGAGAGAAAATAACTGTATAAACAGTGGATTTAGGGATATTTTTTGTTGATATTTTGTTATCTAGGCACTTGCACAGACAGGTTTCCTTAGTAACATGAATCTATTTGTTCTAGTCTCAAAGAGTGAAAACAATTTCAATTTACTAAATTCAAGAGAACCCTTTGAAATACTATAGCAAAACTTTTCTGTGAACAACAATATAACAATGAATAAGATCTGATATCTTGTGGCTACTTATGATTGGACATCAAGGTTGCATGGCACTCTGAGAGTCCATGAAAGTGGTACTGCCCTCTGGAGTGGACCATCTACTGCCTCAGTAATATGAGGCTGCAATTTGCCCAGGAACAAACATTATTCCATCTGACTATTATGTTTTACATGCTGAAAAGTAAGGGTGTTCTGTGGTTTTTATTTCAGATTTAAGAAAAATAATGAAGAAAGTTAACATGGATTATAAAGTATGAGCTTCAGCACAGACATAACTGTGGGCTGTGTAAGATTGGCTATCACCCTGGGTTACTGTTTGAGGAAGATGTGGTGCCCCAGCTGCAATTCCATGATGAACCTTTGGACTGAGTTGGGGAAGTCCACAGAAGCTGCAGACAGTTACATAGTAGCCTGGTTTTCCTTAATCTTGAAACCTTCATCATGTTTGCTCTTTAGCAAAAGATGGATTTCTTACATTTCAAGATGTAGTAACTAAAACCTAAATGATTGTATCGTATGCACAGGGAAGAGTAACAGGGTATAATTTTCAGACTGGAATTTCAGTTTTGGGAGAAGGAATTTGTCTTGTCTCTCAGAGACATTTTCAAGAGCTTTGCATTCTGAAGCAGTTCATTTAACAGTATGAGATTGATGAAGTTGTTTCACTGTGCAATGTTTTGCATTTTCCGGTGAAGGGCTGACTACCAACTAACATTAAATATATGATAATAGTCTAGTGAAATCAATGCTCTGCTTTAGTGCTCAGCACCAGTGAGTGAATAGTACAAAGAGAAAGTTAATTTTATTATGCATATCTCAACTGTGTGTGTACTCAGGACTGATGTTCTATCAAGGTAGAAAAGTTTTATTACATATTTTTGAAGCTGGAAAATTAAGACTATGGAGAAAAATTTAAGTGAATCACTGCGGTATATGTGGAAGTCCACATGGGAACTCTTCCTTGGTGAACACCAGTTTGGAGTAGATAAATAGAGAAAAATAATACCTAAAATTTTGAGTGATTGCCCCATATAGGAAAACAAGAACTTTGTTGCTGAATTATCTAGCACAGGATCAGACTCTTAAATCGTTTAACTGAAATAATTTTGTGATTCAGTCAAAAAGCTTTGGACAAAACTGTACAACCCTATTCTGATTTCCAAAGTGCCAGTGCAACAGTTGCAGCTTGATTTCACACTTGAACTTGCGTTTTTCTCTGCTTCTCTAGAGCAGGGAAGAAAGCGGAAATCTCAGTCAAGAGTATCTATTTCATTAGATAGTAATCTTATAAAAGGCTTATCTGCCCATCCTCTTGCCATCTGGCATGTTACTGGTTTGCCTGTTGCTTTCCAGTTGTTCTTGGCAATAGAGGATAACACATTTTTTGTGCTACAGCATAAAAAGAGGAACCTGAATTGGCTTGGGGCCAGCTCATTTAAAGTTGGGTTAGGTATTAGCTGTAAATTGGTCTGCATTCTTCAGCATAGACACCTGCTAGATGTGCATATGCCTTCATTTTCTAAGGTCCTTCTTGTCCCTTCACAGGCCCAAAGGGCTTCAGTTTAGTCTTTTAACCTGTGTTCTTCAGGTGAAAGCAAATGAAAAATCTCATAGGTTTTATTATAGTCAAAATTTTAGGTGCATTTATTTTTTTCTGTTACTGACATTTTGGTAGTTTTAAATATATATACACTAGGAGGTTAAAGCAAGTAGAGTATGGTATGACACATGCAGTTTCTTCCTGCATTAGCCATTACAATATCTGTATTCACAGTAATATGGAAAGGTCAGCTGAATCAGTTGTACCTTTAGAAACAACTTTCAAATGTATATCCTCAGAAACACTGCTTAGTGACATTTTAGTAACAACCTGGGTTTTCACTTTACTGTAGCACAGAAGTAAAAGCAAATATTTATGAAATGTTGTAAGCAGAACTTGTATCAGGATAAGAGCCAGACACAGACAGCACTTCCTAGCTTCTTCATGTACTGAAGGCTACTTCTCATTTATTTCTCTCTGTATGAATTCTGAATGGGATGTTGTTGCCTTGTATACTCACATGTTTCTGGCTTATTGCATTCCCTGGGAGTGAAACCTGGACTTTTACAGCAACAAGTCTAGAATTGGAATGTACCCAAAGGCTTTCTAAGGATTAGGTTTCTTATAACTCAGACTTTTCTCCCAAACAATCTGAATAATAGTTTTCAAAGTTTGCACTATGCTGTTATGAGCTTTTGTTGTAGTTCCTGAGGGGTGAAGCAAGTCTTCAGAGGAGGTAAATTTGTCAAGTAAAACCCATGAAAAAATTCTGTTGTGATTTAAGAAAGGGGAAGTGTATACATAAACATGAGTCCAAAGACAGAAATTTCAAAAGGTCTGTAAATAAAATAAGGATGAATATCTTCTATACAGAATTGTTTTGAGATTGTCACTGCTCTAGGCAACATTTCCTTTTGGAGTGAAATTCATCTCAGGAAGAAAATCCAGGGCAGGTGTTTCCACACCACTTGGGGCTTATGCAGATCTTCTGTGGGGATTTGGTGACTTGTATGGCTTGCACTGTTACTTATCTTGGGCTCCAAGGCCACTTTCTATAACTGATCTCACATGTAGCAAGTCCCATGGTTGGGACAGACTAGGTCAAGGCTCAGCAGTGCAGGGTCTGACATAATGTTCAAGTCGTCTGGTGGTTTCTGTACACCTCTGAAAGTGTTACTAAGGAATTACGGAATTATGTCAAAATGACCTATAGGAGGAGGAGAATATCTTCTCGTAACCCTTTTTGTGGGAAGCAGATGTCATCATCTTACACTATTCTTATACTTAAGCTTTTCAGAAATGAGTATCTGACCTTTCAGTGTTGAATTTCACGGTTGTTCTGTGGTAGACACAAGGCAGAGTTATGCTTATTGGTTGTGAATTATTTCAGAGTCAACTGTAGGAAGAGGAATGCCTAATTTTATGTTGTTATACCACTTAACTGTGTACATTGAAAAGCACATTAAAATATTTTTGATACCTAAAAAAATGTTAATAAATTCAACTTGAGTAAATAGGAAAAAAAAAAAAAAAAGAAATCAAATACTTACATAGAATTTCATCATTACAGTTACGTAATATAAATTACCAAAATGGTTCAAGTGCATATATATTCCATGTGTATCTTTAAAAGCATCATAACCAAAGAGGAAGTATCATTGTACGATATCAATGATGTAAGTATTGTTTCTTTTAGAAGGATGAGAATTGATGCATCTCAGTACTTCATTATGAGCTTTAATATTCAGAGCAAAAATTTTAATTTGATTTGTCTGGGAGATAGCCCGACATTGGTTGTTTTGTTTGTTTGTTTTCTAAAAGAAAACATAATTATGCTCATATTATTTACAAATTAAACTATGATTGATGAAATAGTAAATAATAAGGTACATAACTGTCACTGAGCAGATGCAAAACTGCATTGAGGATCAAAGAATTCAGATAATTCAAAAAGAACATGGCATTACATTCCAGAAAGCAAAGAATCTGATTTATGCAACTTTAAATAAGGGTGAATTTACATAGCTTGTAACTTATGTGATCTAAGCTACATTTAGTTTAAAAAGAAGCAGCAATGACTGGCCATGGTGGTTCTCCATGAGTGCTCATCACTGTCAACCCTAAGTCATACTGTTTCTTTAGAGGCAAAATGGCCCACCTCATTACTATACAATTACATAAAACCGAACCCCAACCAAACAAAAAAAACCCCAACAACAAAAAACCAAAACCAAACAACAACAAATTAAACAAATAAATTCCTAAATTAACATTCAAAGTCAAGCAGGTGCTATATTGTGGCTGCCATGTCTTAGGACTATCTGGACTGCAAAGGTGATGATACTGGTGTAAATAGGATGATACTAGTGTGAATAAATGTAGTGCAATATGTGTGAAATCTGTGCTATTTTGTGCTTAGAAGTGCTACATTTGTAAGCTTCATTGGCATCACATTAACTTAATTTCCTGTTTCTAAGACTGCTTCCTGGAAGTGTCTGTGAGCTATTCCAAGTTGTTCTCTGTTACCTTAAGAATTTGAGCAGAACTGTGAAGAATGAAGCCAAAATCCTTCAGCCCCCAGGGAACATGCTTTGCTTTCTGGGCAGCTGCACTAAGTCTGTTAGAATTACCACTATTTCCAGTAATTGGATGATTATCTACCTGTTCCTAGTATGGTCTCTGTGACCTACAGTGACATTGAGTTTTAGTGATGGACAATGATATACACAGGAATTGCTCAAAAGAAATTTAGCCCAAAAGAGCACTTAATATAGCTGTTATTCTGGAGGAAGTTTGGGTTGGATGAATTTGTAACAATACAGCAATGGGACCACACAAATATTCTAATGGGTAAAGCCATGGAAGCTTGAAGATCACTAGGAAATTATGACTGAAATACACACAATTGCTGAATACTTAGTATGGTCTAACACACCTCTGTAATGTCACCTCCACCACAGTCACAAAATCCTGTGAGTTGGAAGGGACTTCCTGAAGTCATATAGTCCAATCTCCAGCTCAAAGCAGGTCCAGTTAGAGCAGGTTGCTTGTGGTCGTGTGCAATGGGGCTTTAAATATCCTCAGGGATGGTGATTCCACAACTTCTCTGGGCAGCCTGTTCTTGTCTTTCATCTTCACTCAGTTTTCATTAAGAAAAATAGTTATAATTATTTGAACATTCCAGAAGATTATTTTTTTCTAACTGCCTTTTACGGGAAAATTATGAGTTAAGAATAATAAAACCAAAACATCTACAGTCCAGAGTCATGAGGGACATAAAGGAGTGAACTGAAATAAAAGTTTTCCAAACAGTACTTACAGTCTGGTTACCAGAGATTCCTTGCCCAAGGAGCTTACAACTGGGACATTGGGGTTTTTTTGACCTGTGATGAGTCATTCATGGGGTGAGGATCTGTGGATTGTTTCCAAGGAAACCACAAATTAGGAAAAGTTGAAGAAATGTCAATATATGTTCTACAAGACTCTATTAATGTGAAAAAAAATTGGAAGGGATCTGCATCTTCACTGAAAAATTTGGTGGACTATAGATTTTTAATAGCTGGAAATGGTTCAATTACAAACATGTGAACAGAGAAGATGGTTGATGTTACTTGTTATAGACCCTTTAATGATTTTTACAATTTACATTCCCTAAAGGTGTATTAATGATCTTCATTTTTTCCTTCCTTTCTGAATCTCAGGACTTTTTTTTTAAAAGGTAAATATTTCTGATGCTATTCTGTCTCTGTTTCTTATTAGAAGAAATGCTCCATAGAATATCTTCAAAAAGTTGAAAATGTGTGCAGACAACAGTAAGGTATGACAATAAGAGAGATTTACAATATATTCATAGGAATTTCTGTCCTATTATTAAATTTGTATATGCAGGATATCAAGAACATTCTACTATATGCATCTTGAGATATTAAAGATTCCTTGTTTTCAAGTGAGTCTGTGGAATGTTACATAAAATAGTGTTAGTTTGCTGGTTTAAGCCTGATAGCAGTTAAATGCAGTATAGAGGTTACTTTTTTTTTTTTTTTTTCTTTCTTTTCTGGAGACAGAAGTAGCTTTACCTTGCATAAGGAGGTAGTTCTTTGGTGGTGTTTGTTGCTTCATTACAGTTACTTGGAATCAAGCATTGTCTTAGCTAGAATTTAGGATTATTCATATGACCACTCAATTCAGGTATTTCTGTGCTAGGGGAGATGTTATCTTCCTTAGTAAGAGGCACCTAATTATCCTTACTTATTGATGGTGACAGCTTATGACCTATTCTTTTTCTTTCAACAAGTAAACAAACAACACCTCAACAAAGCTGAACAAACTCCACACAGGGGATTCAGCCTGAAGTGCTCTAAAATACTGGAGAATTACTAATTATTAGATTCAACCTTGGCATGTAATAGTAACACTATTTTTTTTTTCTTTAAACTTAAGCTGGCATGTTGTTAAATGCTGTAATTAGATACAAAATGCATGACTCTTGTTTTGCTTTCACGCATTTGTGTTGTGCTTTTGCTTAACAGTACTCACCCACAGAAAACAATGAAAAAATACATTCAAGACTACTTTGATCTTTGTCCTCCCTATTGAATAGGTTTAGTTTTGAAGTTGTCCTGCTGTTTGTTTGCTTGCTTACATAGCCTAGGAAGATAAAAGATGGAATCAATACTTCAGAGAATCTCCTCTCAGCTTTTGCTGAGGTATTTATCGGTGGTTCTCAGTCTTTCCTCGGGTCCCGTGTTCTGTTTAGCATCACCAGCCCTCCCTTTTGGTAACGATTAGTGTATTTCGACTTCAGAAATAGTGCATTCCATTTATCTTTCTGTAAGATTCTCGCTTCTCATTTGACATTAAAACATAAGATTTCTGGATTAAAATGAGA
Organism: Megaceryle maxima; assembly: GCA_024605025.1. Lineage (NCBI taxonomy): Eukaryota > Metazoa > Chordata > Aves > Coraciiformes > Cerylidae > Megaceryle > Megaceryle maxima. The sequence goes on from JANHGN010017405.1 coordinate 185,497, forward strand.
ACAAGCAATGTTACTGCTGCTTCTGTCATGTGTTGTTACTGACTCTGACATACTAGGCTAGAAGTTACAATAAACAGCAGAGGACACATTTTGTCATGCATCTGTTTAATGTTGCGTTCTATACCTTAATCAAACATTGCAAAACACTTCTGCTGGTACTGCAGTTTAACTGTATTTAGGGAGAATTTAAGTGAGTGTTATCTCTCTTTAATTTATGGTCTAAGCTCAACTCTGTGCTTCTTGCATTAAGCAGAATGGTTATTTAAAAAAACTAATTTATTTGACTGTTATTTTAAAGATGCTCAGTGGGGTGTACGAAATAGAAAACAAATTAAGATGTGTTGAAAACCACGAAGCTGAATGAGACTCATTTGGCAATATCAACACACATTCAGAGTATCTTGGTCTCTTTGGAATGTATATCTCACATGAGTAATTAACTCGGCCTTTTCAGTGAGTTGATTGGCAAGGCAAAACCAACAAAAAATGTCTCTCGCATTCAAGGTGGAAGTCCACACCTCTATTTGCCATATTGTTTTTGTAACAGTGAAACCAACAGAGAAGCAAGGAAGCAATAACATTTCATGGACAAGTATGTAGTACAGCACTGCTGGTATGTTTCTAATAAGGTGAGGTAATAATTTATTTTTCTTCTAATGGTTTGAACTTACTACCGTTCTGCAAACTATCACTGTTTCATGTCCTGCCACTTCTAAGAAATAGACCTGAACATCATTCACCACTCTCTGTCCAAACAAAGAGCCTGAATCCAATTTATTAGAATGGAATGAATATACCCTTTAACTTCTCTACAGAGATACTATTGTTAATTAAATCAAAGTCCTTTCCGTACATAGTGCTAAGAGTTCTGGCCCTGCATTCATTCTCCAAACAGTATACGACATTGATGGATAAACTCAATTAAAGCGTGAGCATTAGAGAAGTAATGTGGAGAGCTGAAGTGATCTTTACCAATCCACCTTTGAAAATTGCAATAAATATTTCAAAATGAAATGCTCATAAATTACACAGAGGATATGCGTTAGTTAGATTGGATAGAAATTCAATTCAATTATTCTAAGTAAGTTTGCTTTTAGTTAGGCAGTAGCATTTGTTTTCTCTCCAATTACATTATTGTATCTTATAGATAGATTAAAACAGAACACAACTAGTGCAAAGCACACTTCTGCTTTTTTTTTTTCATAGCTAACAGTGAAGCAGAATCCCTCTTGTGATTCAACATTTTCTCACAGTTTGTCTTTTTTAAGGTAACAAATATTTTTATACTACATGGACAGTATCTAAATGTATACAGTAATTGCTGTTAGAGTACACTAACTCCTAAAGCAAGACACCAGGACTTAAAAATATACACATACACAATTCTAATAAGCTGAATGACCCCAGATGTTAAAACTATGCTTGGGGATTGATCTATTGATTGGCACTTGAAGAATCATATGAATTTGTGAAAGAAAAGAGCAACTCCTTGATTAAATCCTCCTTTATGTACTAGTAAAGTGAGATGTCAGTGTCCTTGCTGCATTTTCTTGTACAGAGGACTCTGATTTTCAGTGTTTATTCTTCACTAATTTTCCTTCACAGAAGAGTTGAAAATCTGATTTAAGGCAAGATTTCCCTCTGCATAGATGAAACTGTTGGGTGAAAGATTCATCATGATGGATCTTTGCATTCCACCAGTCTTGAAGCTAGATCTGCTTCTGCTTTTCTGGACTAGAGATCATGGTACAACTCAGTGCAGACTTCAGGCTGTTCTAAATTACTACATTGGGAACTGGATAGTCAAGGCGCTACAAAGGAAGTGTCAAGACATTTACAGGACTTTTTTTCTGGTGAAGTATCTTTAACTTGAGTCTTAATTGTTTGATTTATATTTGTTTTTAAATTGTTAATGCATAATTGTGGGGTTCTAATATCTTTTACAAGAAAATTCTGCACAGTCCAAAGTAAAGTTTTAGGAGATTAATTTTCAAAATTTACTTATCCTTAAACCTTAAAACCAGAACTTTGCTGAGACATCCATATTTAACTCTTTTTAATCAGTGCTGTTTCATGGGCTGAAATGTTCATTTTATGTCAGTGAAATATTTCAGCAGATGTGATCTGATTTTTTTTTTTTTTTTTTTTTTTTAGATTTATCTTATAACAATTTACATGAGATTTATTTTGGACTTGTGTGTTTTTTAATAATTCATATGGCGTCAATTTTTTATTCAGATACAAGAGACTTCTGCTTCATTTTGCCAGGGTACATTTGAACAAAAAATATCCACTTTTTTAGAAAGCTTTATTTAAAGATGACTATTTAACACACACTGGAAATAATGAAATTACTTCAGACCACATTAAATAACTTTGTTGGAATTGAAATGTGCTAATTTATTAACAGGTTCAAGTACCAAAGTATAAAAGAAGGGGAGAAAAAGATTCTATAATAGCACATCAGTATTGAATGTATTGAGAAGAGATCCTCGTTCCATGTTTTTCTAGACCCTCATAAAAGCATTTTTAGTGTTACCACATGCTTTCTCCCATCCATCCTCCATTTGCTAAAGCCCCTTAAAATGATAATGGAAAAGATATTTGTGGATGTGATGAGGTAATATATTTAAATCACTTTTCTTTGGAGAGGAGGGTGATGTAGAGTATTTTAAACCTAGTAATCTCATTGATGGGTGCATAAGGAAGACTCACACATCTAATAGTTTTTATTTAATTAATATGCCATTATCTGTTCACTTCGGAGGATGACCTAGAGCCTAAGGTACTTGGCTTGGATGTGAAAAAAGTAAGGTCAGTTTTCAGTTAAGGCACATCCTTTGTGGTAGGGGGTTGGTCATCTCCATTTGCCTGTGCCTGTAATGTAAAAATTTGATTTCCCTCACAGAGCTTTACAAATCTAAAGAGCTGTTCATAGTTGTGACAGATTCGGATACTGTCTGGCTTCTGCCTCCATAGGAAGATATTAAATTCCAGCAATTTGAGAAAGAATCCACCGGATAATATTAGCCACTTCGCTGAAGGAGGTACTGATGCACCTAATAATCGTGGAATAAAATAGTGACCTTTACAGGAATATTGTCTTCAAGTACAATAGGTGCAAATCAGAACAATCTATGTGTAACCAAATTATCTTTGTCGGTCTGTACAGCCATGTGTGACCCAATTAAGTGAGCACTGGACGGTAACATCAGTACCAGCTTTAAAGGCACAACTAGCCTTTTTTTGATCTGTCTCTTGAATAGACAGAATTAGGACAGATTCAGAATATTTCCTACTGTTGCCAATTTTTTTTTTTTTTCTAAATGCTAGAAAGGATAAGAATGATTTATTTTATTTTATTTTTTCAGTTGCATAAATACCAACCATACTGCACTTGGGAGCATGAAATAGACAATGCTGACAGCAACCAAGCTCCTGCTCTGCAGCTGCTGAACCCTGCAGTTTCTGCCTGTGGGTATGCTCTTAATTCAGATGTCCTGATAATGTTTCACTGCTAATGACCTGGATGGAGCCCAACTTTGACCAAAGCTGCAAAGGTGGGATTATAAGCAATGTGCCTCCTCCTAGCTTCACAGTAGATTTTTGTCATTAGTAACTTGAATAGAAGACCGTACACAGGAATATTTTAGATTTGCACTCCATTTATGTAACCCCACACCCCCTAACATAGGTTAGGCTAGTGGCAGATATGCTTACAGTATACAAAATGAAGCAGTGTGGGGTGCTGATCCTGGGTGTTCAGAGGTTTGCAAAAATTACTCTGGAGACTCTTTCTCTATTTTGCCTTTCAGATATAGGAAAAACAGGATTATGCAGTCAACTATGGAAGAGACACAGCTGATGATGTATTCATCAGCTGTGTTTTACTCTTTGCTAATGTAGATGACTTTCCATGCTGTCTCCTGTTGACTTTTCTTATGTCCATAAGTTTTGTAATGATATATGTGCAGAACTCGGTCTCCCTAAACTGAATCTCATTCCTACACGTAAAAGGGAATTAAAAAGTAGGACAGATGGTTGAATATCACCTATATTCCTATGAAAGTTTAGATTTTAGCTCTGTTTTACAGGAATTTTTAGTATGTGATGGAAGATGAGTAATGGCCTATTTTAAAAAGATATTTAAATAGCCATATTGGTAACCACTTTAATTTTGGGAGAAGGTGATAAAAAATTGGGTTTGCATGTTTAAAAAAAATAACCCAAATGCATATAACCTGAACTTTCAGATAAGCATTCCTGTTGTAAACAAACAGCTCTAAATTTCCTTTTCAGTCTCTTAAGCTGCTTGCAGGCACTGCTGTTTTTCTTTTTTTTGTATTGTATTTGAGAAATTGGCTGTGGAGGATGTACTGGATGATCCAAGCTTCAAACAGATCTTTGACTTTGCCCCATTCAGTCAGCCATCTCTGTGGTGAACTATGACTTGGCATCAGCTTATCAGACTTATTTTCCTTTGACCTCTGGAAGGTGCTATTCTGTGAACAAAAGAGCAGTGCATTTGGTGGTCATGCCTTCTGTGAGTTCCTCCTGCTGGAGTCCTGGCTGTGCAGGCTCTGGAACAAATAAGCTCTGCAGTGATTTTGTCAGGAATATGAACAATAAAAAACAAACCTCGAAGTCACAAATCACACCAGCTGCCTTTAGAGGCACAGTTTGCACGTTGGATGGTGATTTGTCTGACATTTCAGTTCTTGGAGAGTGACCTTATCTTTGTGAACTGTTTCTGCCTGGAAATGGAGTGCAAAAGCTCTGGTCACTCCATTAGAACTGTCAGAAAAATTACCATCCACTAGCAAGCAGTTAGGAAACCTCTGATGTGTTTACATGCCCATCTAGCGAAACTACTTTGTACGCAGTGCAATTCTGTTCTTTTTTAGTGAAATGCTACTTGGAATCTTTTCTGAAGGAGAGCTGGTGATGAACCAGATAGGGTTCCAGCATTTGGACTTGCGGTAATAGTTTGATCATTTTATCTGGATTACAGATTATGCTTTTTCCATCAGCACTAGAGATTTTGGCATGTCCAAGAGTTCTCATAAAGTTTTGGACTAATGGATTCCTCCCTAGGAGTATAACTTTCTGGGTTTATGTCACACATTGCTGTATTCTAGTAGTATTCTTGGGCTCATTTATTTGGATTATTGCTCTTTTTAGCTATTTTTCTGCTTTGTCAATACTTGGCCAAAAAAGTGTGGGGTTTTTTGTGGTTTGCTTTTGTTTGGTTTAGTTGTTTCTGTTTTGGTGTCGTGAAGATCCATTGTTTTTTATATTTAATGCACTGTCTCTTATAAGAAGTGTTAGCAATGTATTTGATAATACACTGTGGGGATTGCTTTGTGCAGGTACTTACAGGACATGCAGTAACCCACCAAAGACTAGTGTATCGAGTCTCAGGAAGTGTTGTCTTTTAGGGCCTAATGCTTTTTTTACTTCTGCAAAGTACCACTTCAGATGCCTCTCATTTTAGTGGATCCTCCTCCATCAGAATATCAGTGCTTTGAAGTGTAGAAAAAATATAAAAAATACCTTAAGTAAAATACTTGAGAATGTTGAGAGACTCCCAGTAGAGTGGGAGTCATGCACAGTGTTGTGGAGTTAACTAGTGTGGTCATGGAGACTTTTGCTGTGGTTAGTATTGAGAAGCAGAAACATGATTTAGGGGATATGTGTTAAGTATCTGATGGTATAAAAATATATATATTTGATGATATAAATAATTCTGTAGAAACATCTATTCCTTCAGTAAGTACAAAGAAGAAATAATTGGCTGGCTTAAATATGTATGTCTGCATTGACATGAGTTAAATCCCGTATCTCCTGTCTTTACGGCAGATCCAGAGAGCCTGAAGCATCATTTGAACTGCTAGAGTATCCCGGTGTCCATCAGATAGCAAGTAGGGTTGTTCTCAATGTGTTAAAGAGTAACTTGTGATGCTCTAAATTTTATTGTATGAAAGGTTAGAAAAATTCTACAGATTTGATTGTAAATACCCTGCAGATGATATATAAAGAGCTGATTCTTTAGTGAACTCTTTTCCATATACGTGGAACCTAGTTAATTATTAATATGGTATCATCTCAGAGCATAGTCATATGACTGGCTGTAATGCCTTGAATATAAAATCAAGTTTCCTTAAGATTCAGCAAAGCACATAAGCCCTTGCCTAGCTTTAAGCACTCAAGTAGGCACACTTATGTCACCGACAGGCTTAGATACTCATGCTGTAAGTACTTTTACTGAATCAGGGCCTGCATGTGTTTACATCAAAGTTCCTCAATTTGGGTGTGAGCAGCAAATGAACTAAGAAAAATATGGAAAGCTTTGTAGCCAGAAAACATGAAAATCAAATTTTGGTCTCCATAAAAATCTCAAACAATCAAAAGGGTGAAACAGATTATTACTGATATTTTGTAAAGCCATTGTATTTTAAGAGGATTATGTCATGAATAAAAGATAAATGCTTTCAGTTAAAAAAAAAAAAAAAGACATGAAATTGGAAACTTATTACCATATGAAAGTTATCAGTTCATATACTCCATACCAAATGTGCTTGAAGCATGATTGCCTAAAATACTTAAAAATACAAGATTGCACTGAAGAAAAAGCATTTATAATTTAAATTAACAAAATCAGTGCTTGTACCCCTAAGTAGTCAATTTTGCTTTTAAGTAATTTTAATTAATGTTAAGTAAGAGATAAGCTTACATTGTAAGCAGGTTTCTCTAAAAACAATGGATACAAATAAGAATGTATGTTATATTAGAGTTAAGAAAGATTAAGTGTCATTTATTGATTAGGTTTATTTATACCTAGAACTTTTCAAGGAAAAGAGGTAAGCCTTCCATTTCTGAGTGACCATCTTTATCATGAGTGTTCTGATTTGCAGTCTCTCTCATTTCATATATTTACTATGGATATGCTCATTCTAATACCACAACGATTTGAACCAATAATAAAATGAAATGAGCAAACACAACAGTGAGGATTTAAAATGAGAAAGAAATAAGACTTCATAGCAGATAGTGTAATAGAAGTTCCACTGAAATCAATAGGCATTTGCACACGGAGTAACTCTACTGGAACAGGACTCTAAATAACCCTATAATAATTTATTTGTCTAGAGAGTCAAATGAGCACCTGTAAACTACTATTCTGAAAGAGTGAAGACATTTTTCCAATAAAAATTTAGAACACCATTGCTTTTGTATTCCATAGTTTATTCAATGAAAGTTTTACTGTAAATTTTAATGGAACCTGTGAAGGATTTTCAGATTTTGGCTTAAGAACCACTGTAATTGCTGGATTTTTTAGAAGCAGCTTGTTAACTCAACATCTTTTTCTTACTCTAATCTATGGAATAGTTGGAATAATATATGCAAAGATCTATGAAGTGTCAGGCAAGAGCCGATATACTTGACTTCTTCAATATGCCTGTGCTGAATAGAGCAGGTCAACCCATTCATTGTATATAACTGCTTTGGGATTTAATCAGTTTTTTCTATCTGTGAATTATCCATGACCTGCTAATGATTTTTTTATATAGATGTGTGTGTTTTATGTAGTTCATCAAATAATCTTACAATCACATTAGGCATGTAGAATTTTGCAAGTGCTCCTCTGAGTATAATTTGCAGAATGAGATATTCATGTTGGTTGACTATGTCACATGCAAGTGTATCAGTCCCATTATTTGTGGAGTTAATATCTGCAAATAAAACTGCTGGACTAATTAGATCTTTATAAACAGGGTGCTAGTTAAGAAGAAAAGTAAGCAGAGTGCATCTTAAAGCCTTTACAGGCTGATTTTTGTACTCTTTTGTACTGAAAGGGTGTAATATGTAGCAGAATACTACCTACACTAGAAATTTAAGCTCTTTCCTGAGTAAAAAGGCATAAGCTAGATTTATGAGAAACCTTATCAATACCTAGCCTCTATAAGCAACAGCCGCTTTGGAATCCTTCCTCTCTGAGCATGGTAAAGCTGCATGTCAAGCAAAATAGTGAGATTTTGCAGACATATTCTTGTACTGTATTTAGTATTGCTATTCCTAAAATATTTTAGTAGCCCTACTCTTGCTTAAATATAGAATTCAAATATGTAACAGCTTCAAAAGGCATGAGTTGTCTCTTTCTTTTAAGGTCTCAGTGTGCATATAGTCACATTTCAAGTTGTTTTCTTCATATTTATAAAACTTTTTAAACTGAGTTTCTTAAGGACATGATGGTTTAAGACCTCTCTGTGAATCACTCTCTCCAATAACTTTTGAACCTAGCCAGACAATTTCAGTCAGATTAGAAAGGGTTGAAGGCTCAACATTCTTAACCTTTTGTTTGTTTGTTTGTTTTCCCTCAGAACTGGTAAATGGAATGTAAAGATAAAAAAGTTACCATCTCTGGTGAAGGAAAATCTGGTAGCACTGACATGTTACACGTCCTGTGTGGCAACAGCCAGCTTGCTGTCTTATCTGTGGGCTCATGTGTGATGATGGTAAGAGACAGGTTTTATTGTGGTGTTCTGAGAAGACCCTGAGGGCAGTGATCTGTGTCAGACTAGGCTTCATTAGACAGAGGTTTTGTTTGTTTTGTTTTATTTTAAAATGAAACTTGGTATTCTCAAGTGTCCATTTGAATACAAGAACAAAGAAAAATCTCATTCTATTGTATGTTTCATGATAAACAGTAATTCCTGTTAGCATCATTACTTTCCTAGTTGTGGTTTCAAGTAAGGTGGGTGACGTAAATATTTTGGCTAATAGAATATGACTCTACTGGCCAAGAGAAACACAGGATACACAAGAAAGTGCTCAGGTGTTTGGATCCCTGATGATGCTTATCCTTTACTACTCCACTTTTCACATGATGCTTTAATATGGGATATTTCCAGGGGACATCTGTACCCTGGAAGAGTATTAATGAGGTTAGGACTTTTCAGATCTATTCAAGAAAGGAACAGAAAAATAGAAACTAACCTGTGTATTTATTCACATAGAATAAACTGTTACTCTAAGCAGAAAATCTGGATTAGTCCATTTAAGACCAGATAATAATAATTTCAAAAATATGATCCTTCTGCAAAGAAAGATAGCAATGGGTAGTGAAGGCCACAGACAGAAATTCAGTCTATATGCTTATGAAACACAGTCACTTTTGGCTTCTCTCCCCATACCTGTCTATTTGAATACTGATGGCTTAAATGTGTATGACTGTCAGTGCAGGATTCACTTTTTGGAAGTTTGTTCCCAAAGACCAACACAGTGCTGCCCAACACATATTCTTATTTAGAGGTAGAAGGGCAAGAATAAAGTACTGTGCAAAGGATCCTTCCCAAAAACAGCAGCTGGTACATTTTTTTCCACATAAAGAGAACATATTATATAAGGAAAAATTATGAAAAATTAGACTATTTTAAAAACATTTAAAGGTTTATAATGGCTTTTAAAAGTAGGTGATAGATAAGGAACAGAGAGAAATGCTAACTAGTCAGACTTATCTTAGGGAAAAGAAACAGTAATACATTTTGTAGGAGTTTTATTTCTAGAAGATTAATTTTCAGGACCAAAGTCTATTATAGAAAAGATATTGGAAATCATTATTATTGTGTTACATTTAACAGTATGGC
>JANHGN010017406.1:0-29632 GCA_024605025.1 Megaceryle maxima
TGAACTTTGTAGAGCAGGGTTAATGGCTGGACTCGATGATCCCAAGGGTCTTTTCCAACCTGAATGATTCTGTGATTCTTATTTCCTTTCTCTTCCCCTTTGGGAATGGAGAGGTATTAACAGAGAGCATCTGTCATTCATCTAGTGCCTCACCCAGCCCTAACCCATGACATCATGCCACATAAATTGGAGGTTTGAAGGTGAATCAAACAGTATGTTCCTAGCCTCAAGCATAGTCCCTCAGTGCCAGTAAGATCCACCTGCAGGTGTCCAAAGTAGCTACTGATACCTATAGTTTCTCAATGTATGCATTATATAATTTGCTCTCCTGAAGCAGCAACAGTCATGATCTTAAAAATACTATTAAAAACAACACATAAATTGTTCTAAATTTAGAAGCTACAATCTGCAGAGAAATATCACAGCTGTATTCCTTTCATGGTGTTTCAAATGTTAACCACTTCTGTCCTTATTTTCAGAAGACAAGGAGCAGGAGGAAGGATAACATTCAAGCCAGCAAGACAATCACTCTGCCTTCCCTCCAAGTAATAATTGCCTCATTATTCACAGTCACAGTTCTCAACCTGCCAAGATCCAGATGTACAACACCAGCTTTTTCAGCATGTGACAAAAGCCCAAAATAAGGGATATAAACACAACAAAAAGTAGCAGAAGAAGAAGGTTGAAATGATGGAAAGTTTCATGTATTCACTCTGCAGACAGGTTTTCAGTCTTACTTTTTAGAAATTCCACTGTCAGTACCTTAACAATGAAATAACAAGCTAGCTTAGGTAGCTAGAAAAGTAAATCTGACTCTCTCAAGAGTAGTATCCATCATAATTGTGTGTCACTGAAAAGTATGTTGCACACTTCAGAAACATATTTCTATCAGAAAGTATAACCAGCCTGATAAATTTTTTTCTCTCTTGCTATCTATCCTCTATATTGCTTAAAATTCTGTTTGTCTTCCAATTTGGAAGGGAATTTTTAGAAAATGTCCACTGATCACCCACATATTTGGAAGAATAATGGAGACGCTTATCACAAAGCCAGAGAAGAGAGCTACCAGGATTATCAGGAAAAAATTCCTGTCAGTGAAATCTATTAGATGAAATAGTAGCCCCAGAAGAATGATAAAAGTCTTGTGGTCTGAAGCATTTCAAAGCCAGAACAGACACAGCAATCAATAATATACTATAGAAAACCTGGCTGAGGATAATATTCTGGACAAAACAATACAAACTACTGGGTACTTCCTTCCTTTTAGTACTTAAATGAATCCATTCCAAAAACAAAAATTGGGTGAGAATGAGAAACGGGACCCTTAAATTATATATATAGTAAAAAAAAAAAAAAAAAAAAGAGTACAGCAAAGTTGCTATTGTAAGTTCCAATTTACATTTTCATCCTCAAAATGCTGGACTGAGTGCCACCAGAAGGCTGTGAATCCCTTAAATCCCTTCCAAGTTATGCTTTGATGAAAAAACAGGGATTCAAATAATACAGTGACTTTGTGGCAAGACACTTGAAAAAAAAAAAAATTTATTCATAGATGTTCACAAGACATACTGTAGAAGAAGTGCTGTATTTATCTGTTTGCAACTACATAAACTGTTGTAATGTGCTGAGTTCATTTACCCTAAATGCCAAGCTGTGAGAGGAAAAAAAATTCAAGACTGAAAATCTGACTTGTTGGTAAGATAATTTTTAAAGCTCTCTATTTCTTTCTGATAATTCACCTCCCAGATTTTCTGTGGTAACACAATCAAAACTTACAGCCTCCTTCTGCTTGTATATTGCCCAGCTGAGAATAGAAAGTGTTTTAAAGTTACTTAGCCTACAAAACCTGCTTTGATTTACATTCTTGAGCTATCTTCCTGTTTCCATGTATTTAAATGCATAAATCTCAGTACAGTTTGTCCAGCTTTTAATGACAAAAAGCCCAAGTAGCTTGTACAGTAAGTACCTGCAGGATTTCATTATTAGGGGGTCTCTATGCCTGACCATAAGTAAGAGAGATCCAGGTGCAGTTCAGCCACCTAAACTTCATTATCTAGTGCTGGTTTAAGTGTTTTGGGGCATCCTGCCTAGCCTCCTGCTGCCACCTCAAAAGGCAGTGGATATTCTATAGATCCTATGTCATATCTGCCCACCTTCAGCATCCGAACTGTCTATCCACTAGCTATCTGAATTCCTAAAGTCCCATTCCAATCTTACTCAACCAAAACCCTTCACTAATTTCAAGGACAGTGCTCTCGCAGTAGCACTGAGCAAGCAGAATACTTCTGTCAAAGTAATTTGACCTATACAGCAGAGAAACTTAACAACTTACTTGCCTAAGTGTGCAAATTAATATTTGCAACACATCTTCTAAGTCCAATATGTCAAACATTGTGGTCTTTTGTTTCTACACTTCACCTCCAACTAACAAGGGCATTTTGCTGCTGAATCCCCTTTCCTCCAGTGCACTGTTGTCCCAACATAACTCACATGTCTATGGAATTCTTTGATCTTTACACCACGATCCAGCTGGTGCAGCCTTTTCCCATGATGTCTTTGATCCTGCACTAATTACATGACAAATAATTGTCTACCTCTCAAGAAAAGGTCAACTTTTACTATAAGCAGTAATATGGGCTTGATTATTTTCTCAGTAATGCCAGCTTCCTAAAGACATTTCACAACACCATGTTCTCGGCTAGGATAAATACAGATTGTGCAGACTGGGACAAGTAACTTCAGTGGGACTCATTCTGACTTACAAGAGTAAGCTCTTAAGTCTCAATTATTACTTTTGACTGCCGTTTTTACTTACCTTGCTGTAGTATGTTTGAAAAACAGAAAAGGGCTTTTTTTTTTTTTTTTTTTAATATGCACTCCTTCAGGGGAAAGCCAAATGACTGTCACTCTCAAGTATATTTCAGCCACTCCTACACACTTACTCTAGTTTAATGTAACAACAATACTTCTCCAAAACTAACTCAGCTATTAACTGTCAAAAGTTTCACTGCTCTTTTACTTTCTTGGTATCTCTCACTTCTTCCTTAATGGAATCTATATGTTCTGCTTTTACACACTGTTTTTGTGTATCAGTATCTATGTCTCTGTTGTGCTTTAGACTGCGTCAGTGTTATATTTCCTGTTTATACCACATCCACCCCAGCTGACCATTTCAAAATATGTATTACTCTTACACGGTTCACCAGTGCTGCTGCTGGACACCTTCTTCATTTGAATTCTATAATACAGTCTGTCAAATAACAAGGCAAATGTGAGCTTGACCATTTCAGCAACCTGAATAAGCAAAATCCTGATTCTTCCAACAGATGATGGTGAAAAATAACCTTTGAACTATTCAAAAAACCATGACAAAACCAGAGGAGATTCTCAGCTTATATTAACCAGCACAGTCCTAGTAAAGGAGCTACACCTCAATATCTGCCATGAATCAAGTGCAATCTATCACAACATACTAGATCCATTTTTTAGTTCTCATTATAAGAGTGTTTTTGTGGTGAGGGAAAGAAACCCAACTTTGTAAGGCACAGGCTGTAGAACTGATGGTATTTTGCAATTATAATTCAAGAGTGTATCAGGATATAAAAGCTGGAAGATTTTCTCCAGAATTTGATACAGGTGGGCCTGCTTCCGACAGCTTCATAAAATCTACACTGTCCTTTGCAGAATGCAGAGAGTGTTAGATTTCAGAAACTGTGTTTGAAGGATAGTTTAGGAAGATCTATAAATTAGACAGTAACTAATGGGAGAATACTAGTTCAGCGGATAGGAACTCCACACTTCTTGCTGGGTCTTGCCTACACTAAGCCATACTTCAAACCTTAGATAAAAGAAACAATGTATTTGAGTTTATTACTTAAATAAGCACCATGTTTGTTACACTTGCTTTTATTTTTTTTTCTTTGTTACTGTAAAGCAACCAAAAATGTGTTTAAATTAATCTGCAGTACAAGGAAAGTACATTAAATACATTAAATATGTATGGTAGGAGCATTTTAACAGAGCAGGTGATGTACTAATAAATCAGAACAGAATTGATTTCGAAAACCTTCTCTATACTTGCATTCCAGAAGAATTCAGAGCTAGCAGCTAAGTAGGTAAGCACTGTAGGAAACAAGTGAATGGTTTATAATTAAAAGCATCTGACCTCTTCATAGAAAGTATTCCTCTCTTAAATAATTCCATAAAAACAATTGGGAACAAATTAATAAAATGTCACAGAGCCCAAGAATTTTAAAAATGATCAATGTTGGATATTATAATTAAGACATTAAGGCATCTTAATGTTTAAGACTTGAATTTTTATTTTAAAGGTAAATAACTACTTTCTTGAAATTAAGCATTTCTTTGTGATTTTATACTGGACACAGAAAAGCACACCATTCTATAAAAAATTCAAAACTGGAAGAGAGATCACTTGATTCCTGTCTCTGATTTGTCTTGTTGAGCCATTTTACAGCTTTGCTCTCTGCCATTTCTTGCTTTGTGTCATTTCCACATCTGGAAAAGGGGGCTTCCTCACCTCACTGCAACAACATGAAGCTTAGCCAACAGCTGCATTGAGCATACTTCAGTGCCTGTCAGTGCAAGGTGATGAGGTAGAGCAAGAGTTCATTCTGTGTTACTTCTTTTTATAGTCCTACAGAATGCAACCACAGCCAATATTGCCACTACTGTATACAATCAGTATCAAAGTATTCATCAGAATTCCTAAATATTTCCCTTTTCTATGTTCTAGAAAATCAAAGTTGTGCTACAGAATGAAAATAACATTTTTCTTTTCCATCTGAAACAATCTTTAGAAACTGTTTCATAATAAAGCCATTACAGAAAAGAACAAAGAATTGCCATCTGAGAAGCACTATTGTTCAAGGTCTGTCAAAGTTTCCAGGAGTCTGAGGGCCTCTGTCCTTATCTGGTGCTCCCAGTGAGCTACTGTGCAAATGAACACAAGTCATTTCCCTTCTTCATGCCTATTTTTTTTCTGTCTATACAATGGAGATGAAGTACTTTGCATAGCAAATACCACTCAGATCAAAGGACAAAAAATATCCATAAAGCAGATCAGCTATTATAATTTCAAAAATAACATATTAGGGTTGGATCCTTATGTCTGTTTTTTTCCTGCATTTAGAGGCTCTGTAGGATATTTGATTTTCTACTATTATCAAATGAAGGTTACATAGAGATAGCTACCAAATTTATGATCAATAGAAAATTGCAAATTTTTTTCTCCCAACCAATTTTTTCCAATGATCCAGCAAAACACATCAATAAAAAGCTCTGAATTGATGCCCTTTCCCTATTTCATGCCCTGTTTAAGTTCCCTGGGGATGACAGATTAATTTAATTAGTTTTATTGAACTGTCTAGTTGCTTTTATTGGCAAATCCACTCATAGGAAGAAGGCAGCAAATTTCTCTTGGGGTTAGCATCGTCCTACAGGACCATTTTTAAAATTAAAATTAATTTACTGTCATTTCTTATATAGTTTTCTGCTCTGCTTTCTGCTGTTCAGACTCACATTTGTTAAGTGCCTCCACTGACACTTCTATAGGAAGTTTAAAGTTGTTGTTTTTCCTAAATGTGGTTAACGAAAAAAGGAAGTAGGCAGCTACCGTCAAATGGACTGTGAACTGAATACATCGCTCAGCTTTCACTGGGGAATTCAATTAATCTCATCCCGACACGGAATGTGGCTCTTGCAAGCCACCTGGAAGCAGAGAAGTGGTCACCCGCTTTCCAACCTCCTCTGCTTGACAGCTTGCTCAGCACAAAAGCATCAAAACAGCAGCACTGAGGCTACAAAGTATAGATCCAAGGTTCGGTTTGCTTGGAGATGTGTCTAATCAAAGTCCTCAGGCATCAACATGCTGACGGGCAGCAGGAAGTATATGAAACACTGCAAAATTAACAATGGGAGTAGACTGAATTCAATCCCAGTGCTCAAATGCCCAGTACCATGGAAAAAAAAATATGAATCTAAACTTGGGTTTATATAAGAATTTTATTCATGGCAGCATTTTTCTATGCATCTTGCTGATCCAGGTTCCTATATTTTTAGAAGTGGGATAAGAGGAATTTAAAATTTAGTTTAAAAAATTGAAGCTTGGATCATTTTGGGGTGGGGTTTTTTCTGTATTTTTTTATAGAAGGTCAAAGGAGATATTTTACGCTTCAGTGAATTTCCCAATCTTCCTCCGAGTTTAGAAAAATGAGCAGATGCTGCCTTCTAATTTTGGACATCATAGTTGTTTCCACCAGATTTCAAACGCTCTTCCTAAGATCTGAAAGAGTCTCTTGCCCTGTTTTTTAAGAAGTGGGGACTGGGACTATTTCCATGAGGTTTTGTGCAAAGTTGTTCTAGGAAGTGTTCAGTTCTGAAGAGACCAGTCATTGACCACATATACAGAAATCTGTGTCATCTTCCTTTGTAAAAACAAGTCTTCTGAGGCTTCTTAAACTACACAGTCAAGAAACCATGCTTAAGATTTTTCTCTGGGTTTAAAAAACATAGTGGAGTTGTACAACCTCAAAGCAAATGCCAATTAGCTGTTTTATTACCAGATTATTTTTATACTAAAAGCTAAAAGAACAAATTAACAAAACTAAATATGTACCTTGGTATAAGCCAGGGGAGGGTTAAGTCATTCTAAAAGCAGCACAAATGAATGTATTAAAATAAATGACTAACAAAATGATTCCTCTTACCAATATCTTCACTTTGGATTTGCACAAGAGGTGGTCATTATTTACCAGATGCTGTAAACTTCTGTGAAGTACAGCAAGCATGAAAAATTTATCTTTATGGACGTGTGTTCTAATTAGTAAATTATATTTCCATGGGTTCAGCAGCCCTTTCACCTATCTATTCATCTTGTCAGTATTATCCTTTTGACAAAAACCACACTTTGGATGCTGTAAATAGGAAAACTAAAAGATTTACTAGAGTCTTAACCCATCCCTCAAGTGTCCATCTATTACGGAATCAATAAAAAGAGTCAGAGTTTTCCAATTATGGAGGAAGTGCTCCCATACTTCTTAAATATTACACATTTATATACTGTTGGAGTATATATGTTTTAAATGCTGAGCTCGGAGTTTTAAAATGACATTTAAGTATGTTCATCCATGTCCCATCAGATCTAGCAGAAGTGAGGTAAAAGCCTTACTATAGAATTTACTTGTCACCTAGTCTATGAGCTCTTGCTCAGTCACAGCACCAAAAAAACCCCAAACAAAACAGATTACTTGGGTTTTTTAAAAATACTAAAATCAGGATGATTAAATTCCTATATCAAAGATAGAGTTTTATGGTTCAACTAAGGTTTGAGTATCTGAGAGCTATTTAAACCATACACATACCACTAAATGTATTACACAGAAATTAGAAGGACCTTATTTTGACTTCAAATCTTGTTGTACTTGAGCTAAGAGAGTTATCTTTTCAAATAACACAAGGAAGAACAGGAGTAGCCAAAGGCAGTATCACACATTCAGGTTTACAAAAAAATATTCTAAAAATGCAGCTTTCTTGATTAGGATATTAGCAATCATTAAAAAGCCAGTGGAAGTCAGGAATGCAGAAACTCATCCATACTGTTTCCCATACTGATAAGAATGGAACTACTGTTCAAAGGACGTGTAGACATAGCACTTCAGGATATGGTTTAGTGTTCATGATAATGTTAGGTTGACAGCTGGACTTGATGATCTTGGAGGTCTTTTCCACCCTACGATTCTATGATTCTATTCTGTCAGCAGAAGACCCCAATGTGCTCACAGGGGGTTACTCCAGCCTGACATTTGGAGCCTCAAAGGGTTCATTTTAGATAGGCTAGAACAGTCAAGGATGCTTGAGTCTTTGTACTCAAGGTATATTATTTTCAGCTTCACTGTGCATAAATTTAACTAATGAAGAAAAACTAAACACTAGTTAGGAAATCAGATAATTATGAGATCCTTTCAAGACTAATGTAGAAACTCCTCACGAAAATATCCTAACTAGAGAGCTAGTACAAATGAATGCACAAGTGAAAATAACCTTATATAAATATGGCACCCTGTAAAATCAGTAGGATACAGCTAGTTACATGTGTGTCTTCTGTTTCCAGTGTTATGACTGTCAAAAATCTATCATATGGTGATTTTTTTCAAGGATTATTTTCTTAAGACATCCCATATAGTTGCGCACACAGGTGAATGAGCTGTCTCCCTATCTCATTAAGCAGGACTGCAAATTCTGGCATTTAATGCTCACCGTACAAAGATTTAGTGCACAGATCAACATCATTATCAGGCCCAATTCAGAAAGGCAATCTGAAAATAGTCAGGTTTTGCTTGACAGTAACCACAAATATGTCCCCACAATAAATATCTGAGCTCAGAAGTAAAAATTTCAGGATCCTATTAGTAGATAGCCTTATTAAGCTATCACAGTTGTTTTTATTAAAAAGAAAAAAAAATAAAGCCAAATGACTATTTTTCAAGTGCAAAATTAAGAAATTACAACCGTGATATTTAATAAAGTATTTTGCACTGTTCTGATACTAAAATGCCTTGTGCTTTAAGTGGATTTTTTGCAGGTCATCAGCTTATAATGCAAACCAGCACCCTTGGGTATTTTTAAAGGAAAATGAAGGTGTGAGGAAAACAAGCTGAGTTGTTCTGTTTTTACCAGCACAGGAAACTGCATTTCCAAGTATTTGATTCAACTGCAGCTCTACTTTTTATACAGTTTTAGTGGCAGATGCTATAGTGACAGTGAAAGTGACTGAAATACACGCTGAGGCTTTTTGCAAGTAGCATCATGATATGCAGAATGCTTCTGATATGAGCTGTCCCCAGTGTATCAATCATACATAAAGAAGACCAGAACCTAATTTTCAATCTTCTTATCTCATCCCCCAGTGTCTCCTTTCTCTTCTGTTTTTTACTGGGAGCAGGGACAGAAGGTTGCCACAAGATTATTTCTATGGCAGCTTTGACTCCCCCACTGTTTTTTTTTTGCTCAGTGCTTTGACTGACACTTAGTTCTGCCTGAAGGACAAGGACAGAGCAGACTTCTGAATGCCAATCAATGGAGCATGCCACATGCTGTAATTGAAAAATACAGTACTTCTGCAATAATATGAGGACATCATTTTTAGTGCAGAGCTGTGGTAGAGAACTGTAAGTGAGCAGTAAGTAGATCACATCTATTTTAATGGCACCTGACTTAACATGATCAAATGAAATGAACCTGAGCCACGGAATTTCCATCCAGATCTGAACTGCCTGTAATTTAGCAATGCTCAGATCAAGGTTAGGCCCCAGCTTTTCAGCCACCTTTCAGACCTCTTCGGCCTAACTGTCCTAATCTGATGATCACACATTAAGTACTTTACTTAGGCTCTTCTTCTTTTATGGAAACTTCTCTAGCACAATGCAGGACACACTCAGGAAAAGCCTATCCTTCCAAAAAGTGCATGCTCCCCCACCTCCCTGAAGTGAGCAAACCATGGTTAACCACCTATAGAGACCCACCATAGTGGTCTGTGAACCAGGTTAAGGAAAGTTGCCCTTAGGGATCCCACAGCTGATAGGAGAAACAAAAGCATCACAAGGATCTGCCTACAGTCACGAAGCAAGTAAGTAGCAGAAGGACACTAAATACTATTACTTCTCTTTTTACCTTCCCTTCTGGCTGTGGTTTCTAAGGGGAGATTTGGGAAGTTACATACCTTTCAAAAGATAAGTGAATGTATTAAGAAACTCTTCATATGACTGCTCGTGGCTATTAATAAATTGATCAAGGATGCTGTGGTTTAACAGTTGTTCTCCCATGATCCACACCTTGACAGTGGAATATCTGCTTTAGTAGGTTGCTTCTGCAATGGAAAGAAAAGATCCATAGTTATCTGTAGGCAGAAACAAATTAATTGAAAAGTCCCTAATTCATAAAGATGGGCACCAGAATGTCAATTTCTTCTCTTCTTGTGAAGTTCTGATCTTGTCAGTGGGAATTTACACAACATTTCCCCCAAAATTCAAGCTGACATAGTAATTTTAAGTGCAAAGAGAGAGATTGTGATGATCTAAGCCTGAAATTTATGTTCTGGGTTAACATGGGCCACAGAAGTGCTAGCATCTGCTAGAAACTTCTTGAAACTTACCTGCTAGCTGGAGCTAGCTGCAGGTTTGTGGAGAAGGACTTGAGAGTCCTGGTGGACAACAATTAAATCATGAGCCAGCAGTGTGCCCACATGGCCAAGAAGGCCAATGGTATTCTGGGGTGTATTAAGAAGAGTGTGGCCAGTAGGTCAAGGGAGGTCATTCTCCCCTTCTACTCTGCCCTGGTAAGGACACATCTGGAGTACTGTGTCCAGTTCTGGGCTGCCCAGTTCAAGAGAAACAGGGAACTACCGGAGAGAGTCCAGTGGAGACTACGAGAATGATTAAGGAACTAGAGCATCTCTGTAACTGGGAATGGCTGAAAGACCTGGGGCTGTTGAGCCTGGAAAAGAGAAGCCAGAAACAGGATCTTATCAATATTTATAAATTATCTGAAGGGTGGGTGTCAAGAGGATGGGGTCAGACTCTTTCCAGTGATGCCCAGTGACAGGACAAGGGGCAATGGGCACAAACTGGAATACAGGAAATTCCACCTCAACATCAGGGAAAACTTCTTTCCTGTGAGGGTGCCAGAGTCTGGAACAGGCTGCCCAGAGAGGCTGTGGAGTCTCCTCTGGAGAGATTCCAAATCTGCCTGGACAGTATGATCCTGGGCCACCTGCTCTGGATGACCCTGCTGGAGCAGAAGGGTTGGACAGGATGATCTCCAGAGGTGCCTTCCAACCTCTACCAGTCTGTGATTCATTTGAAATTGCTCAGTCTTACAACCCCTGCCTTCTTTGCAGAAACAACACCACCAGTCACTGGCATGCTGGATTTCAAAACTGGAAAACCTGTATGTTCAAAACTTGGACTGAATCCATCATTCTGCAGGTGCACTGCTCACTGTACCACCAAAGCCAGTAAACCCCACTGGAGGGTATGATAAATCATGATGGTATAGGCTTCTCTAGACTTGAAAGCTTCACCCTTCAGCCACACAGCAACATCCAGCCCATCTTCATCATTCTAAGGGAAGTCATGGCTGCGACACAGCTCTCAGTGAAGTATGCTCAAATCAACCTTGCCCTTCATTTCTGAAAGCTGTCTAAACACATTTCGACAGCTGTATGATGCTAAATAGTCAATATTTTTTTATACCCATAGAATCAGACTACTAGAAGCCAAAAAAGACAGGTGAAGGTGTGAAGACACATAACCAGCACATTGCCTCACATGGTGGCAACTTAAAAATAGAAATGATCAGTTTGCATATGTAAATGTGATAAAAATGCAAGAATGTATTGTTCACTAAGTGATTAATTTTCATGTGTTACCGTGTTTCTTC
Organism: Megaceryle maxima; assembly: GCA_024605025.1. Lineage (NCBI taxonomy): Eukaryota > Metazoa > Chordata > Aves > Coraciiformes > Cerylidae > Megaceryle > Megaceryle maxima. The sequence goes on from JANHGN010017406.1 coordinate 11,458, forward strand.
TCTTGATTTACCACAGCATTAAGAAGTGGCTTTTGGGAATGAAAGCTTAAACCTTCAGCAAAATTTCAAATCAACTACTCAAAGGAAAGGCTGCCAACCTGATTTTAAAGTTAAATAAGATCAAACAAGAATTGTTCAGAACCCAGCAGGAACATAAAGCATGATTTCTAATATAAAACTCCAGTTTTGTTGGATTGCCAGCTTGTAAGGAAGACTAATTTTCTGAAGATATAAAAACACATGCACATCAACATGTGTGTGTGCACATAAACCTCAAGTTTGAGTTTTCTAATGTTTTACAAAAAACAAAGCAGTATTAATCTCTCTGTGGAATGACCAAGCAGAATATATTTTACCATACTCTCAGAGTGGTTTAGGCAAATTACTGTGGTTTCAGAGGGAAGCAGTACCTTATATTCCTCATTATTGTTCAGTTATTACAGTCATTATTTGAGGTAAATTAAATTATATGAAAGACTGAAGTGATCTGTAAGGCTAGTGTCAAAGAAAAAATGAAAACATATATTTAATCAAGAAAATGGCAATAACAGCTGTTTGTTTTTCATTGGCATCTGGCATCTAGGATCTCCAAGTCCTTTATAAACATTAATGAGATAAACTTCACAATAGTCCCATGAGGAAGAGCAAATAAATATTGTGGGAACAATAACAGATGAAAAAAAAATAAGTCACCAAGAATTTAAATGACTTAGCAACAAATCAGAGGAGGGCTGGAAGTAAAGCTTAGATTACTTTACTCTAAAATGCTCTAGGAAGCTAGAGAAATGATAAACAACTTGGGGAAATAGTTGTATTCACCAAGCTGAGCGGCAGCTTTCTCAGTGAATGTCATGTTCTACAGCCACCAGGTCATCAGCCTGAAATTAAGAATACATACCAGGGGCTACCAAAATGCTATAGCTCAATTCTTCCTTTGCTGCACAGCCTCTACTTCCTACAGCACTTTGCTTCAGATTTTAACATCCTCTACTGGTTAAGTTGAAGAGGATCAACAGTGCAGCACCACTGTGGATAAACACCAAGTTTTGACTCACGACATCTCGCTGGCAAATGCAGCACTGAATTCAACTGGACAAAGTTTTAGAAAAACCACGATTGCAAAATCCTGAACATCAGCTTCATGAAAAATCAAGCACTGGATGCTGTTAGAATATCAACTAACATTTAATACTTGAAATCTCCTGATGTGTGGAAGTTATCCCTAAAGGTTTTAAACATGTATTTCACTGAGCCTATACATTTTCATCTAGCATGCACTTCACTGTGTATGCGTTGGTAGAAGCATCATCAAAACAGTATTACTTTAAAGAAAGAAGAGCTGAGAAAATTCCCTGGATATTCCAAGCATGGGAAAAGATTGCTTTCTCAAGACTAGCAGCTGGGCTTTTTACCAAAAAATGGACCAAATTTGTACACAAGTCAAAGCAATAAATCCAGAGAAGCTCTCCTATAGCCAATATAGTTACTACAGGCATTAGTAGAGATCTGCTATCAACTGTATCATAGGTATTCTTCTTGAGTTAAGACAATAAAATAACTTGCAATTCACAGGCTACATTTCCTCATTTTTTCATCCGAAAAAAACAAACCAAAGAATATATTTTGGAATGTGAGTTCACTACATTATTCATATTTTAATAAATCCTAAATTTGAAAAGAGGGGAGGAAACCCTCTTTGTCATTTTGGCATCCATCCCTCATTGCTTTTTATAAGAACTTCAGAGTTTTGCTTCAAAAATCTAAAGCAAGAAATAAAATGCAAAATTAATTACAGAGGTAATAGTCCAACACAGACTTAATCTTCCCTTGCATGGACGTTACTAATGTCTACAAAATCATCTTCTCGTGGAGAGGAAAAAACAGCTAGGTCCTAATGAAAGCCTGTGTTCTGTCACCAAATCATCCAAGTCACGGGATCAAGGCAATGGCTTCTTTGAACTGTCATGAAAAAAAAGACAAAAATGTACAAAAATGGATTGAAATCATCCACAATTTATGAACTGGATATAATCACACCACTACGAATGAAATGGCTTCATTGTTCTGCTAGAGAGTAACTAACTACTACTGAAATAAAAAATTTATCTTCTTTTTCCCAAAAGTCATTGAACTAACTTGGAGATGTCAAGGAAAGTAAGGCAAAGATATCTGATTCTTCCCCTGTGCTGGCTCTGGATAGCTGTAGAGTCAAATATCAGTAAGTCACACATTCAAGCAGCAACTATGTTTTCTCCTTCTTCCATCTGACTTGTGGATCAGCAGCAGATTGTGCAAAATCAATTTTACTTCTCAAAATGCAGTCTTCTTTCCATCACTTTAAGACAATCCAGAAATCTCTTCACTGAATTGGAGAGGCAGGTCAAGTGAGTATTAGTATGATTTCAATTATGCAGTTATTAGTTCTATTAAAGAAAAGAAAAAATGTGCTGTAATATAGGGTTCCAGTTTTATGCTGCATTTCTAAGTGCTTTATTGTATTTCTTTTAAATATGATAGAGGCAATGAAAGAAAAATCAAGATTCTGAACTTTTAAATGCAAAGAGATAGTACTCTCTACAAACAAAAAAATGACATTTTTTCGGGGGGGGAGGGAGGGGGAGAAAAAGAAAAAAAAAAACCACACAATAGTATTTCTGGCATAGGTTAAAGTCAGATTTCCACACTATGAATTTACTCTCCCAAAAGTAATTCTCAATAAAAAAAGGGATATACAGAAATGGTTATTTATAGATCACTCATAGGTTCATGGAAAACATCAACAGATACACCCCTTCTCATGATTTTATCATGTCTGCAAAAATCTGAATACAAATACATTATTTTTGCACCTTATAGTCTATTACTACTGGACAATGCCTGATTTTTCCCCATAGAGCTGGCACAGTAACTCAACTAACTTTTTTTCATACTTTTAATACTAGCCAGCAAAGCTCTATCAAACCCCTCATAAAAGCAGTCCTACTCTCTTACAATTCACAATACACTCAGCAACAAGCATTTCTGGAACACCTCTCATCCCTAATAGTTTTACATGTCATTATTCAATAAAGACCTTGATTCTGGGGACTCTTTTGGCCTGGTTAGTTCAGCAACTTAAAAGTTGTCACTAGTGATAGGGTGGGCTGGTAAATGCAATGCAGAAACGACCTCTGCAAGTTAACCACACCTGTAGTTTGGCAATGCTGCAGGCATACAGGCAGGTCTCTCACAAAAAATCCTAACATCCCAGTCTGCCCTCTAGTGTAAAGCTTGCTCGAGGAAGGTGGTTTAATTACACACAAAATCAGTGACCTCAGTCCTATGTTGTTAGCAACTAAAGTAAAAATCTGAAGAGAAGAGTTTAGTATGTCTGGAGGAAAAGTATCTGATTTCTACTCCTTAATGTCTCACTACTGTTTACCACATTCATGAGTCAAGAAGACTGTTAGAGGAGTATGGATTTGCTAAAATATTATTACAGAAATAAAGAAGGAGGTAGCACCTTCACAAATGGAATAAGCCTGTCTCAGACAACTGCATTCAGAATCAATTTAAGCCTCTCTAAGCACTGGCTGCTCCCAACAATGCCACCAACACTCTCTCTCCCTCTTCACCCCATGGCTTTTCATTCTAGCCCATCTCTTGGCCAGACAAAACAAACTGCCAAGATAAAACCTGAAATTAAACTGAGAAAATATGTATTCTCTGTTTAAATACATGTTTTCCCATCTGCCTTACAGCCAAATGATTGTGAGTGCCTGCACAAGGGGACAGTTGGAACACGCCATGGGAGCAAGGCAAGGATGCAGGATTGTCCCTTTTGGCAGCCTGTCATAGCTGTTTATGCAACCATGAAAGCACAGCCTCATCAAAAACATGGCTCACAAATGACCCAGAGAGCTGCACTTCCTCCACGCTAGCAGAATGTCACCAGGGTACCCACACTACTGCTAGAGCTGGAGCCTGAAGCACAGCTATGCAGAGACATGCAAAGCTGGAACTCAAGCCTGTCCTTAATAAATGTTTGTTGTGAGCCACGGACTGGGATTACTACCTTAACAAACATCCCAGAATGGCAATTTAAAGTGGGCCAAGTGAAAGGAGTGATTTTGGCAATTCCAGCCCCAAGAAAGATGTAAAATGTTTTCAGGGGATCATCACAGAAAGCTGACCCACTTTCCAGAAGGCAGTCAACTGCTTCCTCCTTGTCTAGACACCTGCAAAGCTAGAGTTGCAAAAGAAAGCCCTCCTTGCTCTACTGTCCTGCCCTACTTTTCTCCCTCCTCCTCACCGCTCCCCACCACCTGCAGGCAGGCAGAGCTCCTGGAGCAAACCCAACAGCAGCAAGCTCTGGCCACGAGCAGGTGCGGGTCAACTGAACTATGGGAACAAACTAAAAGAAAAAGTTTCAATTACAAAGGACAAAAACTTCTGGATGAGGTTCCTCACAGCATCTCTCAATTCAAGGTGATACACAACAGCTACTCCCGTTTAAATCAACTGGATGTTTGCCACTGCCTTCAGCAGGAGGCCTTGAGGGCACGCACTTAATGCATCAGCAATTTGCGCAGAAGAGAGCCGCATCTGCTTGCATAAGTGCATTACTGAGCCTCAGAGACGACCTTTGTGATGGTTAGAAACACATGGCTTCTCATGCTCAGCTCATATGAGCTTTTAAAGGGATGCATCTAAGGGCTTTAATTGCAAGCAAGCACATTGATCCTGTTTGATTTCAGTACTATTATGTCAGTCCTATACATGATCCTAAGGGGTTTTTAATTAATTTCCAATGGCTTCAAGAGCGCTGCTCCCTTTAAAGACCACCTGGAGGCTTGTGACAACAGTAGCCACTGTCCCCTGGAACATGATCATCCTGGATTTGACGGTCCAGCACTGGTGGATTCAATCAGCTATTTTAGATGATGCCTCTGAATGAAGCCCCATCCCTCACATGTTACATACTGTTTGCTGATGTTTTGAGATGAGATAGAAAATTTAAGATTGTACAACGCTGGCCTCCCTGTGCCACTTTTTCACAGGTTTCAGCCCGTGGGTCCTGGCTAAATATCCAGGATATCTGCATTCTGGCTGGCTAACCCTGCACAAATGAGTAAGGCAGCCATCCCTTCCCCTGCTGAGCTGGAGTGCATTAATGCAACCCACAGGAAGCCAGCTCTGTTCCAGCTCAGAGATGACTGTTCTACTGGCAGAAAATGCGCTGAAAGGCCTGGAAATAGCTCAGTGCAATTTGGAATGATTTGGGATGGAGAAGATGTGGACCACATATTATTTTAAGTAATTAACTGTAGAAGAAAAAAAAATCAAGTGAAATAAAAGCATTCCCATTAACAGTGAGCAGTCTGCTGAAAACATACTACCTATGTCAACATTGTTAAACTAGAAATTGTGAAGGAAAAGTCTATTTATTCATTTTTACGTGGGTTCTCTGCTAAATAAATTCAGGATGCAAATTCTAGATGTTCTTGCTATGACCTGCACAGTTCTGAACATGATTTTCCTGCCTTGCAGATATATTATTCTTGAAGCTACTTGCTGCAGCTCTTCCAAAGCAGTTTGTCACTGACAGTTACAGAAGACCACCTTGGACAGACCATATCCTTATCCAGAACTGACATGCTGTTGCCGACAAACTTTAATTTCTCCATCTTCCCAGCCACAGTAATTGGAAAAAGAATTTCTAAAGATAAGGCATGTCGACTGGCAGAAGGGGGATAAAATGAATGTAAAATATTAAATGAGACACAAACGGGGGTTGGATTTTTCACTTAAACATTTGTACATCTTTTGCCAGTAGATCTTTGATCACAGACCCAAACAAGGTCAGACTATGTCTAGCACTTCGATAAGAAGCTGTCAAATATCATCTAGACACTACTGAAAATAGAAATCAATGTGATCCAAATGCCCTTAAATTTGGGGGAAGTTAAGCTCTTCAGCATTCATCTCTGCAGTACAGTCTACTTTTATCTTTGTTTCAGTAGAGGAGTAATAGGCCCATACAGATGCTAAAGGGCACAGTGCCTTTGCACTGCTATATTTCAGCTGAGAAACCTCACCCCATCCTGTCTGCATTACAGCTAGCTATTCAATGTCTCAAGACCATTTTAGCTAATTTTCAGTGTGTTTGCTTTACTGTACTAATAAAATTCCATTTCAAGCTCTTTTTATTCTCACAGCAGTCTCAAATGGGAGATATTTCTAAAATACTGTACAGCAGATGTAACTCGGGAGTGGGTGAAGTAGGGCCAGGAAAACAAAAGCAGGGAACTGTGAAGAGAGAATTGTTTTCCAGGATTTTCTCTTCATTTGCTGTGCTACGTTAAGCAAGTGGCTTATCCTCTGTGCCCCAGCACTGCTACCTGTTGAAAGGGTATGTTCCCAGAGTCTATTCTTTGTTGGAGAAGTGCCATGAAACTGATGAAAAATGCCATAGAAGGGTGAAAAGTTGTATTAGCTCTTCAAGGTCTGATCAAAAGGCCACTGAAGTAGAAAAACAGACATTCCTAATGACTTCAGTAGCCTTTGAATTGGATTTTTAATTGTTCCTCAGTCACTGGGTTGCATGCATTTGTCGCTTCCTTTGCTCTGTTTCAATGTCACTACCTACTTGAAGCAGAGCATTCCTGGGGAAAGCAGCAGTACATCCATCAGCAGGAGTTGTTTTCTTTTATTAGCTACTGAAATAATTTTGAGCTCAAAATTACTTTAGATTACATTTTTATCTTACAGCAGCACTGAAAAACACCAAAAAAGATCATGATGTTGAGAGGTTTAGCATTGTAAAAATATTAAACTATAGAGGAGTTTATGCTGCAGACATTTACAACCTAACTCATGGACATCTACTGTCACTCTGGTATGGTCCTACTGCAAAGAGTTAAAGCTTCTGGAGGCTGGTGGGTTTCTTGTTGTGCCATCTGAAGAGAAGAGAGGAAAGAAAAAAAAAAAACAACGGTCACAGACAGTTAGCCACAGTAGACTGAGTTCTCAGGAGCACATCTGCAAATTAAGCAGATAGATTCCCCTCCATCAGGCTGTCTCTCCGTGCCACAAGCCCCCTGTGCTGTCCGAGAAGATTCCTCAAAGTGCTCACATTTGAATCCAAATTACATAAAAAGATTTTGGAGGACGCAAAACACTCGTATCAGGCAGGTACGTCTAACTTACTGTTTTGCCCAAAGAAAACTTGGTTGATACACTTAGCAAATGTTCTGAGAAATACTATGTAAAGATTTCCTTCCTTAAGCCTATTTATGGAGGACTTCAAAGCTCTGTGAATGTCTGGATACGATTTTGATTGTGAAGAATTTGGGAACAGCACTTGCTTTTCAGGGTGATGCTTTTTCATTTTGAAAAGGGAAACCCTGAAGATTGGTCTGAGAAAAAAAGTATATACAGTACTGCTAAATAAATTTAATTCTACCATAGATATCTCTATCTGTGCCAGTTAAAAATTACTGCAAACTAATGACAGAATTTAATGGTCAGCAAGGAGCAGTTACCAGCTAAGATTCCATGCTATTCTGCAATCCATTCTCAGTGCCCAATCAGTGTTGTTCAAAGAACTTATCTTTGTGAAAATCAAAGGTGCTATGGGTTTGCTATAGTTCCCAAGATCAAATCATTCATTACTTGGTAGCATTCTGTGAAATTATTATGAATATGGTATTTTTCAATGCTGAGAAATATTATTATGAAACATCACACTAAACAACAGTACTGTTCATTGTTCTCCTGTTTAAAACATTTTTGTTGCCTGCTCTGATAAAAGGCACAGCACATAGGTGAACAATTACTGCATGGGGTCAAAGAGAGCAGTAAATAGTAAACACAGTTTGGGAGTGACTCAGTGCCTAAACATAGTAATTTAGTGACATTTCATAAACCATAGATTCTCTGGGACCCAAGGCACGGGACTTATGGGAGACTTGCCACCTTCCATAGCAAAAGCTAGAAGACAAGAATAATATATAAAGGTATATGAAATGTCACTCTATGTTTAGGTGCCTGAATCCTGCCAATTGTTTCTAAAACACTTTCATCCTATACTACTCAGTGAATGCTTAATATAGTTTCTGAAATAAAACCCCACAGATGAAACTGTAACTATGTCCATCTACTGCCATACTAAGCACATTTCAAATTACACTAGCTAGTGCTTTTTAAAAAGCCGCCTCTCTTCATTTGATCCTTCTGTAAATAAATCTCCTAATGTATCTATCTAAATCTGAAGTCCTTGTAATCTTTTCGTGCCATACAAACACCTATTAACTGGAAAAAAGCCCAGTTCAAAATAATGTTTGATTTTAAAATAAAATAGGGAAGAATATTCGTTTTCTTTTTTTCTGTCAGTTTAGCTTCTAGCACGGATCTCTACAGTTCGCTTCTCAAATACAGGGGTTATAAAAGTAATGCTGAGATTCTCACTTATGTGTATAATCCTTAGAGCTTCATCTGTTATAAAAATCCCAAATATGATAAAGCATGACTCAAGTCACCATAACTGGTAATTGTTTGTGTAACTCCACCCTTCTCTATTTACCCATCTTTACTTCTCGTATTGTCTTTTCCCCTCTATCTTTGTGCTCCACCACAACAAAGGCATTTGTCTGGTTCCCTCCACACTGGCACTAATGCTAAGCTGACATCACAATTACACGGTTTTGAGCATAAAGCCACTAAAAAACTTTAAACTTCTTGGTTATAAGGTTAGATTCCTATTTTTGGGGCTCCCTGAAGCTGCTCAGGGTCAGATGGGTGTTTGTCCAAAGGAATCGGTGGTGTTGGAAGGGTAGAGGTGCAGGTCAACATAGCCAAAGATCAACCACGCTATACTAACATGCCATAATTAGCATGAATCAACCCAGAAAGCCAAAGCAATCCCAGCAAGTGCCAAAGGAGCTACTTCTGTCAGAGAATCTAGGGTAAATATTCTCTCTGTTACTTACTGAACTGCTTGCTTATGTAAAGTTCAAGAAATATGAAGGGATGACAAGAAGGAAGTGTGTTTATTTAACCAGTAAGTTCTGTGTGTCTATCAATCTCACTTTTAATCATTTCTATTGGTCTTTTCTCTACTCTGTGTCTGCAACATCTCTTCAGACAGTATCCTCTTGAGAACTGAGGACTGCTCAGTATTTGGGAAATAGTTTGTGACATTGTGGATGCTAATAATTGTCATATTTGGAGATTCTTGAAGTACATGTAAGAATGTAAGATGAATGCCAACGTTTCAATTAAATTGTCTGCCATTTTCAATACTCTTGTTAGACTTCCAATATGAACCAGCAGTCAAATGTAGCACACTAGTGTTACACAGAACGCTACATGTACTCACAGCATCTTCAGTATGGAAGACATAATTACTTTCCTAAAGAACATGTAAAAACAAAGGTGCTAAGTAACCACACGATATGAAAGAAGAGACAATGGAAATCTAACCCAGTAAACCCAACTTAGTGCAAGCTCCTCTAACAACCCCATTTTTGAATGGCTGTAAGAACCAAGAAGCAGAGATTCCTGTTTAGCATATCACCTGAAGGTAAATAACTTGGCAAATCTTTCTTCATGCAAATAATAAGAACGAAACCTGCTGTGCATACTGACACGCTCAGAACAGGGTTCGCAATTTAATTAACACGTAACTGAACTTCACCCACAGTGCAGTACTTCTGAAAAGCAATCTAAATGTAGAAAAAAACCTACCATCTTCAGGGCAGAAGAGGCATTAGGACTGGCTACACAGTGAACAGAAAGAACCTGACCATGATCTTTGGATGATTCCACAAGGTGCAAAAAGTGAAGAGAGCTATTCCATGGCTTATTTTTTAAACAGACTCAGTAGTGGCTCTGCCTCCTCTGTCCACATGCTCTGGCCTAAGCACATCTGACCAGGCTCACCTACCTTTGAAAGCATTTAATGGCAGACCCATACTTCAGCACAGCCATTTGCAGGCCAGCTTGTGGATAGGCAGTACAGGAATGTGGTACAACAGTTCCTACTGGGCATGAGAACACGCACTGATGGCAATTCGATGTAGTCAGTGTCATCAGTCCCCATGATTTTACAGTGACTCTCATGGTGCACTGTGTTGTTTTGGAGAGCCCAGGTTTTGATTTCACATAACTAAAAGATAGAGATTGATCCTTTAAAAAAGAAACACAGTGTGTCTTGGTTTTGTTGTTAACAGCAAAATGAAAAGCAAGAGCAAGGAAAATAGGAATTCGAAAGATTTCAAAACCAGGAACTCTTATTTTAAAAATGTAGAGGGTTATTTTTTTTTTCAACTATTGGATTTGAAAGCTAGCTCACACCTTGAAATTCTGGGGACTTGGCAAAGGCTGGGACAGAGAATTTGGCTGTTTACTGAAACATACAACTCAGCTGTCACTAAAGGATAGTGCCAATGACCCGGCCAGTTGTTTCCCTCTCTGGTGTCTGTGCTCTCCAAAGCTCTTTCAGTGTTATTATCCAGGCTGACTACGTAAACTCTTTTAGGTTTCTGAACAAACAGATTTAAAAAAATTTAAAAGATACCCCTTGAAACCTACTCATGAAAGCATGAGCAAACAGCAAAGATAAAGAATGGGATCACACTATGAAAACACCTGGCAAGGAGATTCCCACCCCATGCAGTTACCCTAAGCAGGGGTGTGGGAGATTCACCCCAGCACTAACAGCGTCTAACTCTGACGATTCCAACACGGTTAGAAACACAGCTGGCTGGCATCGAGAGCTCCTACGTGTGTGTCATCAGCAAACCTTGGCGGTTTCCTCATAAACCTGCAAAAGGTTCAACTGAGTGTGCCGACAGCTACCTACGCGCTTACTTAGCTCACTGACTACCGAGAACGACGGGACGGGGCTCAGGGGTCTGGGTGGGAGGGGAGTTCCCCACCCTTCCCACCAGCGGGATGCCGATACCGAGGAGCAGGGGAGCCCCTGAGGCAAGCGGTCCCAGAACCGCAGCGAGGCAGCCGCCAGAGGCCCGGCGGACCCGGGCCCCACGTTCTCTGCAGATCCGGCGCTACTCGCTGCGAAGGCCTGCGGCGCCCGGGTGGCTCCTACTCGGCCGCCCGGGACCCCTGAGAGCTTCGGGGTGAGAAACGGGCAGGGAGTAGCCGGCCTTGTGTCACTCGCAGCGCCGGTCCCTCCGCTCCCGAGCGTCCCGGAGCCGAATCCCGCCGCCATGAGAGCCGCCCGCCGGCGGCCCCAGCCCCGCGGCCCCACTCACCCGCTGCCTGCCAGCTGACCCCTCCGGTCCCGCTTCCTTACGCCCTGGGACGAGCCGAGAGGCGGCTGGGCAGCCCCGCGCCGCGCCGGGCTGGGCTGGGCCGGGCCGGGCCGAGCCGAGGCGCCAAGCGCGAACTACCGGCCCCGGCAGACCGCGGGGCCGCCGTTTCCATGGGAGCGGCTGGGCCCGAAGCGGGGAAGTAGCCCTAGCGCGTAGCTGCGGGGGGAGGCCCGGGGAGCGCACACAGAAATGTTCGGGGAATAGAATCATATTGTCATAGAATGGTTTGGGTTCGAAAGGACCTTAAACATAATCTAGTCCAACCCGCCCTGCCAAGGGCAGGGACACCTCCCACTAGACCAGGTTGCTCAAAGCCCCAACCAACGTGGCCTTGAACATGTCCAGTGATGGAGCATCCACAACTTACCTGGGCAACCTGTGCCAGTGTCTCACCCTCCCTCACAGTGAAGAAATTCTTCCTCACTTCTAATCTAAATCTACCCTCTTCAGTTTGAAGCCATTACCCCTCATTCTATCCCTGCAAGCCCTTGAATACAAGCCCTTGAAAAAAGTCCCTCCCCAGCTTCCTTGTAGGCCTCCTTCAGATACCGGAAGGTTACAATAAAGTCCCCTCTTCTCCAGGCTGAAAAACCTCAATTCCCTCAGCCTGGCCTCATAGGAGAGGTGTCTCAAACCTCTGATCATCATGGCCCTCCTCTGGACCCACTCCAACAGGTCCATGTTCTTCTTGTGTTGGGGGCTCCAGAGCTGGACACAGTACTCAAGGTGGGGTCTCATGAGAGCGGAGTAGAGGGAGTTATGTGCTAACAGACCATAATTTGTACAAAATCCCACAGAACTGGCCCACAGCTCTTGCTAGGTTCATGTCTGGAGTTGCAGAAGAGTGCCTTTTTGTGTCTCAAAGTGCAAACTGAAATGAAAATTATTATGATTTATTCAAGTACTGTTAAACAACTCTCATAGGGTCTGAAGCATGTTTCATCTGTTTCCTTTGTATTTTTTTTTTTTCCTTCAGATAGTGACCACAGAATGGCCCAATCAGCAGACAAAATGTCGCTGCAGGTGGTATCAACTATCAGCAATTCATCCTTGCTTCAGCCAGGCTTCTCTCTCCTGAATTTCAATGGGCATGTTTTCTTTTTTGGGCAGAAAGGATGGCCAAAGAGATCGTGTCCCACTGGTGTTTTCCACCTCGATATAAAGCAGAATGAGCTCAAAATGAAACCTGCCTTCTTTTCTAAAGACTCCTGTTACCTCCCTCCTCTCCGCTACCCTGCTCTTTGCACACTCAGAGGCAATGCAGAGTCTGATGAGTACCAATATATCATCCATGGTGGGAAAACACCTAACAATGACCTTTCTGATAAGATTTATGTTATCAGCCTGGTAAGCAAAAGTAGCAAGAAAACCACATTCCAATGCATTGAAAAAGACCTGGGTGGAGATGTCCCTGAAGCTAGATATGGGCATACAATTAATGTAGTTCATAGCCGGGGAAGAAGTGTGAGTGTTATATTTGGAGGGAGATCATATACTCCTCTTGCACAAAGAACCACCGAAAAATGGAACAGCGTAGTTGACTGTTTGCCCTCCGTGTTTCTCGTTGATTTTGAGTTTGGATGCTGTACGTCATACATACTTCCAGAGCTTCAAGATGGACTTGCTTTCCATGTTTCAGTTGCCAAAAATGATACAATCTACATTTTGGGAGGCCATTCACTTCAAAATAACACCAGGTCCCCCAGCTTGTACAAGATAAAAATTGATCTCCCCCTGGGAAGCCCATCTGTGACCTGCACCATTTTGTCAGGGGGGATATCTGTATCGAGTGCTATAGTGACTCAAACAAGTGATACTGAATTTGTTCTTGTCGGGGGCTACCAGTCTGACAACCAGAAACGGTTGCTGTGTAACACCATAGTCCTGGAAGATAGTAAGATAGAGATTGTCGAAAGGGCGAGCCCAGACTGGACACCAGATATTAAACACTGCAGGATGTGGTTTGGCTGTGATATGGGCAAAGGGTCTATATTGCTGGGCATTCCAGGGGCCAACAAACAGTTAATCTCAGATGAAAACTACTTCTACATTTTGAGATGCAAAGAGGCAGAAGAGGACAAGGAGGAAGAAACGGCAGCACAAATTTGCAGTCAGACATTGACCGAAGACCCTGGAGACTCCACTCCATTTGAAGATTCGGAAGAGTTTTGTTTTAGTGCCGAAGCCAATAGCTTTGATGCTGATGATACTGACACTTACAATGAAGATGATGAAGACGATGAGTCGGAAACGGGCTACTGGATCACCTGCTCTGCCAGTTGCAATATTGACATTAACACCTGGGTCCCTTTCTATTCAACAGAACTCAACAAGCCTGCAATGATCCTATGTTCCGGAGGGACTGGCCACTGGGTCCATGCGCAGTGTATGGATCTCTCAGAGACCATGCTCTTACGTCTCTCGGAAGCAAACATCAAGTACTTCTGCAATGAGCATGTTGACCTTAATAAAGGGCTACAAACTCCCAAAAATGTGGTGCACCTGAAAAAGCAGCCCATGAAACCATTGCGCAAAAAGGCAGCCATGAAGTTAACAACGCCAGCGAAGAAGTCCTTTCTTCGCAGATTGTTTGAATAGATGTACACTGCTGATTTGTATTCACCTGGGAGGAAGTTAGATCACAGTCAAAGACCAAAGAGAGCTAATAATGGTTGAAGCAGAAGGGGTTGTTGGAGCTCAGTGAGCTTTCTGTTTAATTGATTTCAGTTATCTCAGTATTTCAGTTACACTTCAATCCTCGTGGAATTATTCTGTCTCTTCTGTGTGTTTTAGTAACATCCGGATAGAAGCCCCAGCGTAGAGGGCATTGTGCAAACACACAGCCAGACTGTGTGTAATACTCCACAGTTATCCCCAGTGAGTTTAATGGAACCACTGGTAGGGTAAGACATTTTCCCATGTACTCAGTGCTGCTAGCATCTGTCCATAAAGGATGTTATATTACCCATTTTAGTTTTTTATCTTGTGAATAGTTCTAGAAATATTTGGCCTGATTTATAGTTGCATTGCTCCAATTTTATGTTGGTGTAATGAAATAAAATTAGACTGATTACTCTGTTTTTAAACTAAAGTGGTGGGTTAAGTTGCTTGTGTCAGAAATAATTGAATATTCAGACACTGAGGGTCAGTTTTCTTCAGGGACTTCCATTATGGAAAGCTTACATACAAAGCATTTAATTCTGAATATTTTATTCTTATTATTATTTTAAAAGGTTTTGAATGACTCTATGTCATTTTTAGCTACAGTTCAGGAGAATAGGAGAATATGATCTCCTAGTAAAAAGCAAATTGTTTTTTTAAACGTGTGTGCTCAACAACTGCTTTGTGTTTGTATTTTTAAAAATCCGTTAAGATAATAAAGTTTATAATAAAAATTACTGCATTTTTTTTACCTACTCATGGGGTAAATCAAACACTGTAAATTCCAAAGTCTATGAAAGGATGTCATATGTGCATGAGAGGTCCATCTGAAGTCTGATAAGGGGTCTAGCTTCACAGCCACCCCATGCTGTGAGCTCCCATTGACTTAAGAAGAAGTTCCTTCTGATGAGCAGGACTTTTATCATTTATGCCAGGTCCTCCACTAGGCATTTCTTTCTCTGTTCTCCCAGGGTAACTGGCTAGTGTGTGAAAGCTGAAAAGTGCAAACTGTAGCTCAGAGTGACTCACTGAGCCAGCGGAGCACTGGGAGGGTGGAAACAAATGCAGCTGGCTGCTCAAAGCAGGAGGAGAAGATTGGATTCAGATTGAAAAGGACACTGTGAAGGTTGAATAGCCCAAGAGTTTACTAAGGTTTTTGTGGATTCTTTTACTGGCTATTTGTAAAGCCTCATCATTCTTGACTTTATTTTTTATTTTTATTACTGCTCCAAACATCTTTTCAAAAAATCAATACCATCAGCTCAACATATGTGAGCCAACAATAATATCCCAGTATTCACAGTTCAGCTCTCATGCTGGAGCCCTGAATAAAAAAGAAAAACCAAACAGGAGCAGCTGTCAGCCATTTGATCACTATGTGCAGACCCTGAGCAGCCACTCCGTTATAAAGAAGCTCATGTTGCACAGTATTCCTATCAACACAGGCGTGTGTGGACAGTGCTCCCCTTAAAACCTTCGCAACTCAAGGCAACAGCAGAGGAAAGTAAAGGGCAACCACACAAAGTTTCCATTTCCAACTTTTTCATATGCTGAGGGAGGTTATGGTTTGGGTAGAGCTTGTAAATAGGAAGCAGATCACCCTGACTCTCCTTTCACCAGTATGATAAATGTCAGCTTCCTGCTTCCTTTGTCATGCTTCTTTGCGTAAGCTCAGAGTATATAGTGCTGTATGTTTTTCCAAGGAATAAATTAATATCATGCCCATGTAAAGTCCCTTCAAACTGCTGCTGTAGTTCAAAAGTCAACATTTCCTTTTGTAGGTTAGTCATAGGTCTTACTCAGATGAACTCTCATTAAAATATACATTTATCACTTACTCTTCATAGACTTCATTGACAACAACAACAACAACAACAACAACAACAAAAATTCCACCCCAAAATTAAAGCCACATCATCATCACAATACCAACAAAGGAGGACAATATACTCACACAAAAACTCCACCCCTTGTCCCTTCAGCATTTTACAACAAAAGACTCCCCAAAATTATTGAACACCCTGGCAGTGTCCAGTCCAAGGTTTTGCCTGTTACCTCTCCCCGTTACTCTCATTATCTCAAATTCCTCAGACCCTGCATTGTGTGACACATTTGTCTGTTACTGTAGACAAAAGGATGGAAACATTTTCCAAAGGGAAATCTCAACAGTGGCCTTGCAGAAGTGATGTTCAGCCTAAGATAAAGTGTGGTGGCTCAGGCACTGATGGCATGGGAGCATCTCTGAATTGCCAGAACTGACTCCTGCAGCTGCAGTGACTCCCTGAGCCCCACAGAGTTGAAAGCAGGTGCGCTCAGCACGTGGCAAGCACGAGCACAGAATGTGGCCCCTTCCAGTTCTGACCTCAGTTGTTGTGCGTTACTTTAGGGCTGTGGCTATAAAAAAATCCCGCAATTCACAGTTAGACTTTACAATATTCCTCATCAAGCCCATGACATCAGATACTGTATGTCTGAGCTGTGCTTTTGTTAAATGTATGTTTTATTTGAGTAAGAGGGAGAAATTTCCTGGTCAAACCCTGTCCCAGCGTCACAGTGAAGGGCAGTACAAGCAGCATTAAATCACAGCTCAGGAGCCGTAGTCACTGCAGGAAGAGGAAATCATAAGTAAAGTAAATATAATATTCCAAAGGACTTGAACATAAAGAGATCTATGAACATCAGTCTGTAAAGAAGACACTCGACATAGCATTCAAGACTGCAGAAAGTATTTCATTCCCTGATAATTCTGATGACACTTTTGAGTCATGGGCTTGTTAGAGTATTGATTGTCTTCAAAATCAGCTAATCAATACAAGATGTTTCTTCCTCAGGCAGGTTAGAATTAGAAGATAAAATGAAGTAGATTTGAGCGCAGAAGTAAATCTCTATTATATCTGCGTCCAACTGACTTATGTGTTTTATAACCACAACAAGCACCATCATGATTCCCAGACACATTTTAGTAACATATTGTTAATATCAGCTTTTACAAGAATAATATATGGATTTTACTGCTATTGAAAGGTGCTTGGACCCTGAAATACTGATTAATCTAGAGGAAAGGCACAACACAAACTTTAGTGGTAGCACTAAAGCATGTGTCATACTTCAGAGTGACTCATTGCACAAACAGACCATTGAAAGGAGTGGAAATAATGCAACTAGGAGCCCAAAGCAAAAAGAAAAGATTGAATACAGATTTAAAATGAATCTGTAAAGTTATTTACTGCTACACTCAATGTATTAAAGATAGAAAGACTGGATTACTTCTCTTTTTTTTTATGATTGCTGGTTAGAACTCCCTCTGTATTTGATTTCCTACCCTATCCCATTTCAAACAAGACCAACTTCTTGGAAGGGCTCGAGCAACAGCCTCTAAAACTCAAACTCCAATTTGGTGTCTCTACTTGACCTTTGAAAATTGTGACACCAGAGCCTGTATTTTCTTTAAAAAAAGCAAGACAATAACCTTGTTAACCTTCCAATTTCTCAATACATATACAGGAAGAACAGGATGCTGGTTACTACCACAAGTGTGCAAGATCTCCTTTAGGTTTATTGTGTATTTCTTCATCCACTGGCTCAGGATGCCCAACTTCAGAAGAAGATCTGGGTATTGAACACTGTCTCCCATAACATAGGTGAGATCAGAAAGTATGTGTTAGATGAGCGGATCATGAGATGGATTGAGAACTGGCTGAACAATAGAGCTCAGAGGGTTGTGATCAGTGGTGCAGAGTATAGTTGGAGGCCTGTAGCTAGCGGTGCTCCTTAGGGGGAACTGCTATTCCATGAGATCTGGACAGGCTGGAGAGCTGGGTAGATGGGAACCTAGTGAAATTCAACAAGGACAAGTATAGAGTCCTGTACCTAGGAATAACCCCATGCACCCGTAGAGGTTGAGGGATTGACCTGCTGGAAAGCAGGTCTGTGGAGAAGGACCAGGGAGTGCTGGTGGACAGTAAGTTGCCCATGTGCCAGCAATGTGCCCTTGTGGCCAAGGAGGCCAATGGTATCCTGGTGTGACCAGCATGTCAAGGGAGGTTCTTCCCCTCTACTGGGGCTGTTGAGCCTGGAGAAAAGAGAAGACTGAGAGGGGATCTTATCAGTGTTTATAAGTATCTGGCAGGGGGGTTGGGAATAGAAGACCTTGAAAGGTCCCTTCCAACCCAAACCATCTAACTCCTGCCACCAGCCCT